>VWZF01003733.1:165712-338542 GCA_013396755.1 Sclerurus mexicanus | reverse complement strand
GGTGAGGGGCCATGCGGAGCCCTGAGGGGCAGTAATGGAGCCGTGATGGAGCCCTGAGGGGCGGTGAGGGGCCGTGAGGGGCCCTGAGGGGCGATGATGGAGCCGTGAGGGGCCCTGAGCCGCCCGTGGGCGGCCCCGTGGGCGGTGCCGTCGCCGCGGTAACGGCGGGGACGCGCGGGCGCGGTTAAGGCGCAGTGCGCAGGCGCGGCGCCGGTGCGGGGTTAGATGGCGCACTACAAGGTAGGAGGCAGCGCGGCCGCGCTGCGGCTCCCGCCCCGCTCCCCTCCCCGGCACCGCCACCGCCTCGGCCCCTCCGCCGAGCCGCAGCAGGAGGAGAGGGGGGGAAGGCTGCCGAGCCGCCTGGGCCAGCCATAGGCCGGGCGCGCCGCCGGTCTGACCCCCCTCCCCCGTGTGGGCGTCCTCCCTCAGGCCGCGGACTCCAAGCGGGAGCAGTTCCGCCAGTACTTGGAGAAGTCGGGCGTGCTGGATGTGCTCACCAGGGGTAAGTGTGCTGCCCTGCTCAGCGGCCGGCTGGTGGCTCTCCAGGGGCTCCTGGTAACCCTCAGACCCGGCCTGGCCCCTCCGGCCCCCTCAGCCGGCGAGAAGCTCGCCTGGATAAACTTGGCGTGGAGATGGAGCCGGAGGAAGGGCAGGAGGGCCCTGTGGAGAGCATTAATTGCTCTGGGGAGGCCGGGCCGTGTGTTGGAGGTGCGTGTGGGGCACAAGGCGTTCCTTTTCCCCCCACTGTGGGCTGTGTTAGGGATCTGTCTCACTCTCGGGCAAAGTGCTGCTTTCCATGCTTTAGGTTCATTTCTTGGGGGCTGTTATTCCGCCAGAGCTCCACCGAGAAAGTGAATGCTCGAGGCGAAATAAGAGCAAATGTTGTCTTAAAAAACTTTAATTCCTTACGGCCCTTTCTTAAGTGGAGGAATAGCTGCTTCATTTCATTCTTTAAAAACTGATTTGGTATTTGCAGTGGTATACACTCATACCAGTCACGAGGATGCAGCTAATTAGACTGATCAGTGTTCCCTCTAAAATGAATGGAACTTAAGGCTTGGGAGAGTGATTGTGTCCAGATAGGGGGAAAATGGTGGTGCTAAACTCGACACAGGTGATTTGGCATCTTTGAAATCCTTCTGAAGTCTTGAGAACCTTCCAATGGCGAAAAAAGAAATCTGTTAATATTTCTGACTGAAAATATGCTGCTTAAAGAGGGAGCAGTAGATCTAGGATGCCAAGTGAGTAGGTGCTGCACCAAGACTCAGCCTGGTGTGTGAGTACCATTTGATTTTTCTATTGCAATACCATCCAGTGGAATGGCAAAACAAGCCTTCCAAGCACTGAGGCATACCAATTCTGTTTTAACTCAGGAGTTGCTTAGCTTAAAACCAGTTTGGATGTGCAGTTTGAGCAGTGGTTATGTCTGGGAACTGAGCCTTCATGTGGCTGAGTTCTCCACGTATTTAAGCTGCTTGTGGCCCTTAGGAGCCTCATTCATAAAGACTGTCAGTGTCACCTACTCTGACAGCAGCCATTTAGTTTCACTGGTGTTTGATGGAGGTTTCCTTTTATGCTGAAAGTTACAGAACTGCTCAGGTCCTGTGGTGTAATGACGTATGAAGGGACAGTCTCAAAATAGTTAGAATTTCAGTCTTGCTGATGAAAGCTCATAGTAGGGTTGTGTGTGAAATGTGTAGAAGTGGTCCAGGCCATGCTAGAATAGCCAAAGACCGGATCAAGAAGACTTATATTTAGCTGTTACTAGGTGGAATGCTCTGTCCCCTCCTGTACAGCAGACCTGTTGTTTGTGTCAGAGTATACAGGTGAAAATCCTGTTAAATGGAAAAGTGTGCTATAAATGTGGCATGCAACTAGTATGCTTTCTGACTGGTAGTATGTGCTTTAAGAACTTACAATAGCATGAACTTCTTGCAATTGTTGAATATTTTCTATTTGCAGTGTTGGTAGCCTTATATGAAGAGCCAGAGAAACCAAGTAGTGCACTGGAGTATCCTTTTTGTCTGCTATGACTTGTTTGTGGAGAACTTATGTGAAACAGCAGTACTGCTTCTGACTCGTAGGTGAACTGAGAGGCTCATTTAGAAGCTTTGCATTGAGAACATGGCTTTTATTGATACATTTTAGATAATAATTGCATTCTTTCAAGCTAACAGAGTCTGACAAGATGCAAGGGAACTGGGCTATCAGTATGCCAGCAATTACAAAGCTAAGTTACAGGCCATTACAGAGTTGTAGACCTGCAGCATTTCAGTACCTGCAGTGACTGTGGCTTCTGAAGTTTGCCTCTTCACATTTGTTTGTTTGGGTCTTCTAAAATATTAAGAATTTGTACTTATGTCTTGGTTTTGTTTGGTTTTTGTTTGTTTTGTTTCTTTTAAGGCATATAGGTATGAATTTGAAAAGCTCTCTTATTTTTGTAACTTCACTCTAGGATGAAAAGCACTGTAGTAATCTCAATGGTTTACTGTAATTTTAGTCAGGTGTGCTGCAGTGCTAACTTCAACATAAGTGTTCAAATTAAAATGTGGTTATACTGTATAACTGAAGAAATACTTAACATCTAAATATCAGCTTTCTGAAGCATCATCTGGGAGCTTCAGCTCCTGAGAATCCAGAATTAGACATACTTCGCTTGGAATTGGCAGAGATGAAAGAAAAATATGAAGCTGTACTGGAAGAAAATAAAAACCTGAAAACCAAGGTAAAAGTCTACTTGGTGTCACTATGTAGTTCCATATTATACAACAAGAAAAATACTTTAATACTTAAAATGCAGATGACTTTCTTCCATTAGAGAAATGTTGCATTGTTTAGCCTCGTGGCTGAGAAATTCTGGTAGAATTCATTGTAGTAAAGATACTTTCTTTTATGGCACAGTTCATGTAGAATATAGCATATAATATTGCTAAACTAGGGATTTTATTTATTTAGGGAAAGTCTGTGTTATCAAGTCTAATACGCCCTCATTCGATCCTGTCTGGATGTGTTTAAGTTGTCTGATATTATGTAGCTCATACTTCCACAAGGGTTTTAAAGAACAACTAAGGTAATGTATCCATTATAAAGGCTTTCAAAAGACAAACCGAAGGAGGAATATTCTATATTACTTTGTGTCACTTGACACAGAGTTGCACATGGCGGGATGTTACCAGGCAATTAGACCCACAGGGAACAATAATTTCTGCTTTTCACCTAAAACAACCCTGGTATTTCTCTATCTGCAACAACAATGAATCTGAAGTGCTGGGAAAGGCACAGCCACGTAATCGTGGGTTCATTTGTGCTTTCAAGTTCTTAATCTTTCAAATGATACCTCTTACTTTACATATTTTCCAGTATTAGTGTGTTTTGTGTTTTTCCTTTCTTTCCTCTGCTATGTAATGCCTCTCTTTCTGACATCCTGTAGAACTTTACACAGAATGCAGGAAGAACACTACCATCTAGCTTTCTTTAGCAATCCTCTAGCATAAAGTATATGCCATTATCTGTGCATTTATTGGTAACTTCTGTTGCAATCATCTGAAGAGCTGTATTTTGCCTTACATTTATTGCTCAGAATGTCAGGTATTTGTTTGTGTGTTGAGGGGAGGGACAGAAAGTCAATAGTTAGGCTCTCAGCGGAAAAGAAAACTGACTTTGGACTATGTACTAGCCATCTGTTGTACTAAAGATCTATAAGAATGAAAAAAGTGCCATTTTAGTGGTTCTGGTTAGCAGCAGAGTGATTGCTGCAATTTAGTGCTGCTATGAGGAAGAAACACATGTATTTTAATTTATTTTAACGTACTTTGTTTATTTTTTAACCCACTCTGCAATTTGCAAAGGGGAGGAATCTTAATTGAATAAACTGAAGCAAAATATCTCAGAGAGATTGTCCTAATTCTTGAACTGTTTTTGAAGCTTGAGCTTATCTTTAATGTCACTGAGGTCAAGCGAACACTGTATCTTTCCTTGGAAGTAACTTTACAAGTAAAGGTCATATTTAAGTGCACAGTTGCCTAGGCTGTGCTCTCCAGAAAGCACAATGGAAGCTCGAAGGATTACAGGAAATGCTAGTTTGGATACTGTTGCCATGAGAATGACTGTTTCATTTAATCATATTTCAGTGAAAACAAAGCTTTTAGGTCACCATTATCAACTGCTGTTTAAGATGAAAAGTATTTAATGAGTCCTAGAACAAGAAACAGGGAAACTAAGGGCAAGACCTACGTGCTTCAAAGTGCATTTAAAAAGTGCCCTTGCTGTGGCTGCGTGGTTATACCTGTAAGAAATAGATGTTTTGAGAGAAGGGCTATTTTGTTGCCTGACTTGGAAGTGAACTGGCATAAAGATGAGTGAGTTAAAGTGCACAAAGTAAATGGAACAAGTCCAGATCAAACATTTTTCTACATTTCTTAATATAGGGTGTTACATGAAATGTTGCAACTAACTCAATCCCTTTCTTTAAATCCACAGCTGGCTCAGTATGAACCACCTCAAGATGAGAAGCATGGTGAATAACAGTTTTTCCTTTAATGCCTTGACTAAATAAAGGGCTTCCTGAGAACTGTGGTCTTTGTGTATGAACTGTGCATTGTCTACTTTGTTACCTCAAGAAAGAAAATGCAGTATCATGATATGCAGCTGCAGCAGCAACTGAGGAGTTAAGCATACTGGCCAACTTTCTTGCTCTCTGTGTTTAAGAAAAGATGATAGTTATGATTAACTTATAGATAACTGTGCCTGCCAACTTTGTGTAATTTTCACATCATGGTCAATGGTCCTGTTTGAACTGCTGGTCTCTCTTGGTTTTCTTTTAACTGAAGGGGGGTGACGTGACACAGGTGTAAACTAAAACAGGACCTTCAAATTAGGTTCTTGTGTTGCTACTCAGCACCGAGATTGGGCTTCTCCTGCAGCTGACAGAGTAACTGTCTACTCAGAGAGGCACAAAACAGGGAGTTAAGTGATGGTCATAGCACAGTGCTGAAGATGCAGTACTGCTGAATTTACACTGCAGTTTGCACGAGGTGTACCTGTTTCCATGCAGCTGTGTCTCTGATCCTGCTTCAGAAACTGGGCCTTGGAGGGTCGATCCAAATAGCACCTGGACAGTTCTGAACAGAACAGGAAATTCTTACTTGTTAGGAAAGTCCTGTGTAACTGCCCTGCCCGGTGTCCCCCGCATTGCCTGGGCTGTGCCCCCTGGCTCTGCCCAGTGTTCCTGCCTGGTGGCCCTGCTCTGCCCCTTGTCCCTACCCAGCCGTGCCTGCCTGTTGTCCCCCNNCGGGCCCGGCGGAGGGGCGGGCGGGCCCGGCGGCGGCGCGGGCGGGGCGGACTCCAAGCCGCGCATCCTGCTCATGGGGCTGCGGCGCAGCGGGAAATCCTCCATCCAGAAGGTGAGCGGGGGCTGCCCCGGGGCACACGCGGCCCCTCCGCAGCACGGCCCCTGCTCGGGGCTGTCCCTGCCTTTTGGGATTGCCCCTCTGCTGTTTGGGGTCGCCTCCCTGCTTTTTGGGATTGCCCCCCTGCTGTTTGGGGTCGCCCCCCTGCCTTTTGGCATTACCTCCCTGCTTTTTGGCATTGCTTCCCTGCCTTTTGGGGTCGCCTCCCTGCTTTTTGGGATTGCCCCCCTGCTGTTTGGGATCGCCTCCCTACCTTTTGGCATTGCCCCACTGCCTTTTGGCATTGCTTCCCTGCTTTTTGGGATTGCTTCCCTGCCTTTGGGGGTCGCCCCCCTGCTGTTTGGGATTGCCCCCCTGCTGCTTGGGATCGCCTCCCTGCTTTTTGGGATTGCTTCCCTGCTTTTTTTTGGTGTCGTGGCGAAGCTGGAGCGATCGGAGATACCCGCTTACTTTCCTGGACGGACTCTTGAGCATCCCCGCTAAGAAGAGGGAGGTTGGGCAGTGTAGGTTGTAGCCTTTGCGTTTCTCTGCTTTTAATGCCTCGAAAAGCCCAAGGTGAGGATGCTGGTGAGAAGTTCATCGCCAGGTGTTCCCTCCGGGCTGTGGGAGCACCGTGAGCCCCACGAGGCGGGTGGTGTTTTTAGCTGGACCTTCCCCTTGGAAGGCTTGAGCTTTGTTCTGCCTTGTGATGCTTTGGAAGAGACTTCTGCTTTTGCAGGAGCCAAAAAGCATCCCCTGGTTCTCTTTAGCGCACAAGGCCGAGCCAACGAGAGTCTTGATTGAGGAGGAAATGCAGCAGTTTCGGTGCCTTTGGTTTGTTGGTGGCTTTGTGAAGTCACCAGTGCTTCTCAATAAAGACAAAACTGGCTATTTTCGTGTGCCAGTGGAAGTGTAGTGCTGAGAACGGTCCTTGTGCCTCGGTGCAGATTTTAATGTTCATGTTGTGAAGTTTTCAGCAGCATTTTTATGGGAAGGTGTCAGTAGTGAGATGTGTGGATCTCAAGCTCCAGGCTTAGGGGCCTCAGACTCTCTTCAAATGCAAGTGTGAAAACCTACAGAGATTCCTGTAAAGGTTTTGTGAAGAAGAGAAGCCGTTTTTGGACATTGCAGTGTAGCAGGTGTGAATCTGCCTCTTTTAGCTGTCTTATGCAGACTGCTTGGTAATCCACAGACTGGGGTAAAGCAGGGAGTTCTAAACAGACTTCAGACGGTATCTGTTAGTGAGAAATTCTGAAATACAGTGGCAAAGTGGCCTTTTTAGTCTTATCAGTTATTCCCCATTATTTAGGTCAAATACTCCCACTGTGTGTGCACATTCAGTGATTTCGCTGAAAGTATTTTAGTCACGTGAATGGTGTTTGTTGTAGAGTCTCATTAGAGATCTTATTCTTCAAAACTTGAAGGTGCTTAATTAACGCAGTGGCTTCATACCAGATCTGACTATAACAGAGTCTGGAAATACTGTGTAAGTCTTGCAAGGAGAAAAGACTAACTGGCATATCTGTGTCTTTAGCCAGCTGTGTTATTTGGACTTGTGGAAATGTTTAACTGTGTTCAGTTGCTTTGGTTCTGGTCATTTCCTTAGCTGATGCAGGAAGTTGTCTGTTTACCAAAAGGAAGCTGTATGCTTTAGAGTGGATAAACCTATTTGTAAGATTCAAGTAATAAAGCTTTCACCGATTTCTTCTAAAAATGGTGAAGTCTAGACTATTATTTGTGTTCTTTCGACAGGTGGTGTTTCACAAAATGTCTCCCAATGAGACTCTGTTCTTGGAAAGTACCAACAAAATCTACAAAGATGATATTTCCAACAGTTCATTTGTGAATTTCCAAATATGGGATTTTCCTGGACAGATGGACTTTTTTGATCCAACATTTGATTATGAGATGATCTTCAGAGGAACAGGTGCTCTAATATATGTTATTGATGCCCAGGTAAATACACATCACTAAGAATCACAAGGAAGTTTTATTTTTACTTTTTGTGTGAGAAGAATGATCGGGAAGCTAATAATTCCTATTTTTAGATAAGTTCATAAAACATCTGTGTATGAAGGGACGCATTGGCAATCTGACTTCTAGTGTGTGGTTTTATTTTTGTTAAGTGACTGGAACATATGCTATTGGTGGAGAGAGGGGAACAGGGCTGGTACTCTGAATTTACCTGCAGTAGTAGTGAGAACCTGCTGTGCTAGGTGGTCTGAATTACCCCTTCCTTCTGCTGTGTAGCTCATTTAATAACAGGACACTTCTAATCTCAGTTTCTAGTACTGGTCCTACTGGGTATCTGGTAGCTTCTAATAAACCTGGGAATTGCACTAGGGGAGGTTGCCTGGTTACTGGGACCACCTGGGAGATCACTGCTGCCTTTGGCTGGGGCTGAAGTGTAACCCACCTTCTGCTCTGAAGTCTGGTTTTGTGTAACCGAGCCTTGTCTAGCTAATGAGGCTTAATTGATGTAACAGAATCTAAGCTGCTTGGATTTCTGACACTTCAAGGTGTTCTCCCAGTCTTCTATTTAGTTACAGAAGTGAAGTTTTTACACTGAAATCTTTTGTCCTTGTTCAGAATGGAGTAGTTGTCAGAGAGAAAGCTTTATCATTCATTCCTGCCAAAACTGATTTACAGGATGACTACATGGAAGCTTTAACAAGACTCCACATTACAGTTTCAAAAGCCTACAAGGTCAACCCCGAAATGAACTTTGAAGTTTTTATTCATAAAGTTGATGGTTTATCAGATGACCATAAAATAGAAACGCAGAGGGATATTCATCAGAGGGCTAATGATGATCTTACGGATGCTGGGCTTGAAAAACTTCACCTTAGGTGAGTTAAAGACTCTGGCACGTGTGATTCTGCTGTTGCTGCTATGCATACAGGTTAATGGCTTTTAGGTGTGATACTGGTCTGACTGGAGCAAGGTCTGGTTACTTTCTTATTATTTAAAAAACTTGTTAATAAAATACCCTGCTGAATTTATGGATAAGCCTCATCTGTTTGACTGAAATAAGGCAAACTACTGTATCAGATTCCAGTCAACAGATTTACTCATAAACTCAATGATAATTCAAAGTTCTTCTTATTCAGCATAACAGGCCAAATTTGTACATGTGGCCTGTAGGGACAGGGAAAGGAGAGGGGAAGGTCTTTGCATTATAATCCAGGCTAGCACTGACTTTTCAGCATGATTGGTTATAAAAGCTTAGTCAGTTACTTGATATTTATCTCACTTATAAGGTTTCTTCTATGGACACCTTTTAAACAAGCTGTCTTTTCTCTGGGTTTCCTGCTGTTTTGATTGTTCTGGAGCCAGTATCTTGATGTTATGTGAATAAAGTGAAAGGCCAGGAACAGGACTTGATGAAATGAAATTGTGCGTTTTTATGCCTTTGTGATAAACATTCTGTAGGCAAAGTGTGTTGTGAAAGAATGTTCAAATTTTTATCTTTGGTCTCCCATCTCTGAGGGGTGGGGGAAGTCTGTTTCATGGTTACTCCAGCCCCTCAGAAATTAGGTTGTTTGTGCAATGGCCAGACATATTTGTGATAAAGGCATCCCAGCCAAAGCATCAGGCCTGAGTGTTAGAAAACATAGCTTGAACATTTCCATTGCAATTCTGAAATACCCTTGAATCTTCTTTTTCTTTTTTTTCCCCCCCTTCTTTTGCCCTTCCTCCTCCTCTCAGCTTTTATTTGACCAGTATCTATGACCATTCAATATTTGAAGCCTTCAGTAAAGTGGTACAGAAGCTCATTCCACAACTGCCAACCCTGGAAAACCTCCTTAATATCTTTATATCAGTAAGTGTTAATCTAACAGAACTTTGAGTGAAATACATGGAATGGTAAAGCAAGTCCTTGTGCCGAGGAACGTGTGCCCTTGGGAGATTCGGGTGGCACTCCTGTGGGTGTGCTCTGCTGACCTGGAAGTCTCCATTAGAAGCTCTCTGCCAACAGCTAAACTGTACTGGTGTGTGCTTTGTGGGGCTTTCTCTCAATGTTCCTTATAACAGTTGGCAGGGAAGTTTCCTGCCAGCGTGATTATTCTGCTAAGGCACTTAGCAGTCTAATGTAGCAAGAGACCTTTTTTGGTAATATGAACTTGGCCTTGAACTAAACTATTTCATAAGGCCTGTGAGACTTTTTGCCCTTATTCTTTTAGTGTTTGCATTTCTTACCGAGTTTGTGACATAGACATTTGCTGCTGTGTACTGTAAATCAAATAGAATATCACCCTTGAGATGAGACTGTCTCGTTTAAGTCCTGTGTGTGAGGCTGTTGCTGCCATGTGGAAAACATGGTAAAAACCAGTTATGACTGAGAGGAGCTCTGTGCTCAGACATGCTGCCACATAATGATTGTTTGCTAAGTTTGGGAGGGCACTGACCCAGTGGATGAAGGGCATGCTCACCTTCCTCAGTGCCATGAGGGTTTGGAGTGTGATCCTCATGCCAGAAGGATATCTGGATGTCCTCAGGACTTTGGTGTTGAGACTAGCCAGGAAGAAGAGATAAGGAATGCTTCTGGTGCATAAATAGAAAAGCAGCTTTGCCAGTAGTGTGTATGTGGTGACTTGGTGAACCACAAAAGGCTTCTGAAGTTGGCGTGAGCACATGCACTTTGCCAGAGTGCTCAGTTGCAAGTGGCTTCGTGCTTTTCCATACCCACAGCTCCCATAATGTGGTACTTCTCATGGATTTTTAAGTTCAGAGGCTTAGTTGCTCTGCATGTTAAACTATGTGGCAGCTGCCTCACGCAGAACGTGAACTGCCAAGATAGTACAAGCATAAAACTTTAGTGTCAGCACACTGCTGTGGAATATCTCATCTCTGAGCCCAGTCCCTTAGGTGGGTGTGAATGTGTGGCTCTTGGGGAGTTAATAGAACCACAGAGGAGGTAGACTGCTGAACGTGGGTTCTGGAAGCATAGTAAAATGTAACCTTAATTATGATCTGTTAAATAATAAGCTAAAAAGAATTACAACAGAGTCCCCAGTATTATTTTTGTTAACTATGTGATGTTGATGTGTACTATGGGAACAAGGGTATTGTATTTACAAACTATATGCTCTGAGTCTTCAGTCTGTCTTATGCCTCTAAATTGCTTATGTTTAAACCATTTTCTGCTATTAAAAATGTAAAAGTTATGAATTCTTACTTGAGATTTTACAAACTCACCCAGATTCTTTCTCTTTCTGAAGAATTCAGGCATTGAAAAAGCTTTTCTCTTCGATGTAGTCAGCAAAATCTACATTGCAACAGACAGTTCCCCTGTGGACATGCAGTCATATGAGTTGTGCTGTGACATGATTGATGTAGTGATAGATGTTTCCTGTATATATGGGTAAGTGATGAATACTCCTAGGGAAAAAAAAAGTCCTCAAATTTGTAGAACAGGTCACAAACTGTGCAAGTGGTGCTGCCTTTGTCCTGCGGCAAGATGGTATCAATTGGTCTTTAGATCACATTGGTTCTGTAAGTAACTAGAATAAAGCCAGAGGATTTGGCAGCTGAATCGAGCATTTGCAGTTTAGTTAAATTACAGTTTGTTCCCTCCACTCATGGCCCCAGACAGCTGTGTGACGTTTGTAAAAGTTGTGTTTCGTGTAAAATACAAATCCTGCCGTATCTTGTTTGGCATGGTGGATGCAAATATATTAATACCTGCAAATAACTGGGGTTGACAGCATGCCATGGCTTGTAAGTGTAACTTGCAGTGATACTGCTTTGAGACTTGGTGCTACCTGAACAGAGCAGCACTTGTGACTTTCTAGGAGGGATGCATATTGTCCTTGTGGCTCACAATTTACAGCAGAATTACCCTTCACGATGGATTTTTGAAGTGGTTCTGGAGAAGCAGTAACTTATCTTAGACCCGTGGTTGTAGCCTGGAAAATGCAGTGCTGCCAAGAAATACCCCAACACCTGATGGTCTGTCTCCTGCTGGGTTGATCCAGGGTTGTGTAGCTGATTGTTTTGTTGGTTTTTTTTCAGGAGTACGTAGAAGTAGTTTGTGATAGCTCATTTACTTCTGTAGTAATTTAACTAACACTAATAACCTGCAGGTAGAAAGCAGCATGCTAATCTGGTCTTGTAGATGCAGGCTGGTTTATCTTCAGACCAAAATGCACCTTGTTGTATCCTCTAACCCAGGCTCACTAAGGAAGCCTTTGTATTTATTTACCACAATTAATTGAGCCGAGATGCCACGCCATTGACAACAGAAGAATACATGCTGATAGCTTGCTCTTAACTGCTCATCCAAGACAGACAGTATCTAATGAAGGCCTCTACTCTGTTTAGGTCTAGCTTTCCTGAGACACTTAAGGTGTGATAATGGTCTTACTCAACGATAGTATTAAGACCTGCATTGCAGGTTCTCCACTTGCTCAACGTTCAGTATGAGTAATATTCTCCTAACTGCATTTAACAGGTATTTGTCTTGAAGTTACATATGCATGCCTATTAGACTATGCCTTGGGTTCACTCCTTCTTTTTTCAGGTTAAAAGAAGATGGTACTGGAAGTGCTTATGATAAAGAGTCAATGGCAATTATCAAGCTCAATAACACAACAGTCCTGTACTTAAAGGAAGTAACAAAATTTTTGGCATTAGTTTGCATTCTTAGAGAAGAGAGTTTTGAGCGCAAAGGTAAGGACTTCCCTACCAGTGACAGGCTTTTATCTAATGTTTTTTATCAACTATAAAATATTAGTATGACTTTACAAGCCACATTGATTTTTCTGTAACTAAATTTGTGTAATTTAAAAAAAAAATTCTGGAAGGAATAATGAGGTCTTATTTTTAATTTTCTGAATCGTCGCTTTAATTGTTGTCCCCCTGATGAAATGAGCCCTGTAGATAATGTGGCCTCTGTCACTGCCATCTGCTCTGCTGGAACCAGTAGAATGGAGTAATGGTCCCCTTACCTGCTGTTTAATTATGAATATACACATTGCATTCCAAATTGGTACCTACTGAAACAGCCCAAATAAATACCAGCATCAGTAGAACTGTTAAACCTTCTGAGCCCAAGTTAATACTGAAATAAGTGGCAAAACACCTCTTGGTTAAATGTAACATGTTGTACTGATTTTGAAGCTCTGTTTACATCGACGTGCCGAGCTGAACACGGTTTGCCCTCTCCCTTCCCCCTCCTTCTCGGCAGGTTTGATAGACTACAACTTCCATTGCTTCCGCAAAGCCATTCATGAAGTCTTCGAAGTAGGTGTTGCCTCCCACAGGATCTGCAACCATCAGTCAAGCACCTCAAATATGAAAGCAGTGACTCACAACGGCACACCTAGGAATGCAGTCTAGAGGAAAGCTAATGACCTTGGATAGACTTGGCAGCTCTTCACTCCAAAGTTTTGTGGAACAAGGGAAGAGTAGTCTGAAAGCCTGAAGTATGTTTCAGAGGAGAAGAGTGGTCCTAACTGTGGAACAGCAGCTCGTAACTCATGTTGGACAACTGAAACTACTGTAAAAATACTTGGAGGCCAGTGGAGTTAGAAATGCTGGTTCAAACCAGCTGCATTGCAACTGCAGTAGTTTTTCAGTTTGGAATCCTATTTTAACAGTCTGTCTCTGACTGATTGCCTGGTCAAAACTTACAAACAATTGAGTTGAGTTTTGTGTGAAACACTGAATAGTCACTTGCTCAACTTTTTTTTATTATTATTTTTTTAAATTAATCTGTAGAATATCCATTTTTGCTTAAGTTTACCCTTTTGTCATGCCGAAGGAAAAAAAATTGGCGTTAAGGCTTGTGAAACTCAGGCTTTTTGCTTGCTGAGGCTGGTCTCACAAATCATTCCATTAAGTAGCTCTTGCTGGTGTGCTCATAATATTCTTGTGAATTCTGTGCTTGTTAAGTGGATCCAAGGTAGAGCTCTGTTCTGGTGATTGTGTGTTTAGAGAACTGACCTGGGGCTCCGTTTTAAGAGATCATGATACTTCGCTTTCAGACCACACTTCTTGGTATGTCCCCTTTGATGGAAGGGAAGTATTAAAAATCAGAAATAAACTACCTGCTCTCTTTTGCAAAAACATGGATGTCATAAATCTGTGTGCTTAATCCTATTCATCAAACAATTGCATGGCTAACTGAACTGAAATATTTGCCATCTGTTGAAATAAAGCAACCACTTTCAGCTATTCCCAAGCAAAGAAATGACAAAGTTGCTGACTTTTGATGGTGGATCTCTCTCCACCCTGACTGATAATCAAGATAGTTCCTAGGAAAATGTCTGAGGGTGTTATCCATGCATGGCAATTAAATCTCAGTGCCATAACCCACTAATAATACTGGACTCTGAAAGCACATTGATTCTGTACTATGACAAACACCTCCTTGTTTGTCGCCGGGCAATCTGACTAGAACAGCATTTTATTCTGATTTTGTGAATGCTGGCTTTCATACTATGGGCAGTATATCTGAATTCTTTAATTTATTGGTATTGGTATTATTACCGTAGGTGTCATACTGTACATCAGCCTTGCTATGCAGTAAGCTCAGCCACTGGCCCATGAAGATCTTGCCTCTGTAGCTGCCCCTCTGTGTGTATAGGTGTTGCAAAGCCATTGGACCGACTATACAAGTGCCACTGTGAAAGTCTCTGCCAGAAGAACTAACTGCAAGTGATCTCTGCAGCTGGTGTGTTGATGTGGTCAGAAATAACCATGGGGTTGCTTCTGTGCTTATAGAATGAACTTTCATTGAACTATGTAAAAATGAATATACATGCATTAACATTAGGGTATATGCACGTACCGTATAAATTTTTTTTTTTTTTTTATTTTACAGCAGGAGACTTTGGAATTCAAGAGCTCTAGGTCAGTTCTCTTAAACCTAGGCTGAGCCCCTCTTTGGTAATGGAACTGGAGGTTGTGTTTTAAGGAAGTGCTGCAGGCTTGTAAGATTGGGTTTTGTAGTTTGCCAGCACTATCAGAGTGTTCTAATACTAAAGGTAAGAGCAGAAGTAATTGGCAAGACCACTGGAAGAATGAAATAATTCCCATTTGTGCAGTGAGTTTTCTATGTTCTAAGTACATGTGTGTGTTCTCTTTGTTTTCACCCACTACAGGATTTTGTGCTAATAAAATGAAAAAAAGAGTCAAACTGTAACACTTGTTTCTGCTTGTCTTTATAGACAAAAGTCTGTAAAGAAAGGCCTATAAAGTTAAGCAAAACTCTGCTGAAAGCTTTATGGTGCCAGGGAGGAGGAAGAATAGGAATTAGGCTTTATTTTCTCCCTGGTGCAGGGATCTCTCTCTCTCCTTCCCCTGCTGACCTGCTGCAGGGACAGATCCTATTAGAGATAAGGGAAGGCAATATCAGTCTCTCACTATAAAGGAAATCTTCAACTTTCTGCCTTGTTTCCTGGTTTTTATTCCCTTTTTCCTCCTCTGAACCTGTAGTGGTACAGATGTTCTGCAGTCTTCTTTTTGCAAACAACTGAGGACGTGTCCTTCCAAGGACAAAAGCTGCCCACACAGGGGAGGGCATAGGGAAAAGGGTGGCCTGCCTGCTGGGGCAAGAAATAAAAATGTCTTTCTGCTGAAGAATAAAGCAGCCCCCTTGCCAAGGTACCTTTCCAAGCTTTGTGTTGCCAAGACGTCCTGAAGGTTTCAACCCTGGGCTGGAAGGACGGAGGGATCTGGGATGGGGCGATGCCCTCTCTGCCCTCGATGGCATGGGCAAGTGGGTGAGCTCAGGGTGGGCTGTGGGTGAGCTCAGGGTGGGCTGTGGGCGAGTGGGTGAGCTCAGGGTGGGCTGTGGGCAAGTGGGTGAGCTCAGGGTGGGCCATGGGTGAGTGGGCGAGCTCAGGGTGGGCTCTGGGCTAGTGGGTGAGCTCAGGGTGGGCTGTGGGCTAGTGGGCAAGCTCAGGGTGGGCTGTGGGCAAGTGGGTGAGCTCAGGGTGGGCTGTGGGCGAGCGGGTGAGCTCAGGGTGGGTGGGTTCTGGCCAAGCGACTCCAGGGCCATCACTCTCCTGCTTGTCCTTGCTGCTGGACAGTGCACGATGTGCCAGATTTTGGGAGATGCCAGCCCCGTGGAGCAGGCACAGCCTCACGCCTCTGTGTGTGTGGCTTCTCCTGTGTACCAAAGGGTTTGTGTTCCCTGTGGTGAGGAAGGGAAGGGTTTGGGCTCTGGTATCGTGTCAGCCAGAAGCCTTTTCGAAGGGCTCCCTTTGGCAAAGCCGTTCTCTTTGCCTTCGGGCTCCCAGGTCGGTCTCGCTCGGGGCAAAGGCACTGCCCTTGGCTGCGGCACAGCCGGACAGTCGGAGGGGTGTGTGGCTTTCCCTTGAAGTCTGAGTTAACTCTCAGAGCAGAGCAGAAGAAATGTGCCTTCTTTAAACGTTGCCTCGAGTGCTGTTGCTGTATCCCAAATAAAGCGTTCCATTTTTTCCTTGCCTTACACACATGTCCATCTTCTTCCTTCCCTTTTCCTGCTACGCTTTGCCTTCCCAGCAGTGCTTTCTGCCCTGACACGTATGGAAATGGGTAGGAGGAGAAACACATCCTTTAAAAAGTTCTACAGGCGCCTTTTCTGAATGTTGGGGTGTTTTTTGAGTCAACTTACATTTGGTAAAATTCTCTTACATTGTATAAGCAACTTGAGTGCAAGACTTGAGGGGATACTGATATAAGTTTGTCCCTGATACTGAACCAGGAGGAGCTGCTGACTCCTTTAAAGGCAGAGACCTTGACAAATCAGTGCAATCACCAGCCCTGGGAAATGAGAGGGTGGTTGGACATGGTGTCATTCAGGGGCTCCTTGCATCCTGCAGTTCTGTGGTGGTGTAAAATATTATAAACTCTGCTAGTAGAAGCAACAGACGAAACATTTTCTAAATTGCAGTTTATATGCAATTCAAAATACAATATCACTGAACATACCCCCAAAGATCATCCAGTCCAGCTATGCCTGGATAAATATATTTGATATTTATCCTATTGGATATAAATACTGATGTTAATGGCTTTTGAAAAATGACACTGTGTAGAGCAGAGGTTATATTACAATTTGGAGCTCCAGAGTGATGAACAGATGGGTTACCTTTGTGCAGGATGATCTAAATGTTAAACAGACAATTATCTTCAGAGAGTGTCTTGGTCTGAGCTTGTCATTTCAGTTTGTAGTACACTGTTTTTAAAATATTGCTCAGAGTGATAAGATAAAGTGGAAAAAAAAAGCAACACAAAGACCAAAAACACAGAAGAGCCCCTAAAATAGTCCTATTTAAAATGAATTTATTTTTAAAAAAATTACTAATGGGCCATATCTATCTTTCTCTTGTCACCCAAGTACAAACAAAGATACCCTTTATCAGACTGTCTGCTGAAGGAATGACTCTGTAGCAACTTTCCATTATCTGGTAGATCAAAAACCTTCCTTTTATGGTTCCTGAGGGAGTTTAACTTCTACCCAATAAAAATGAATAATAAAATTTAAAGCTTTCATCATAATGGGATTAGGAGGAGGTGTTTTTATAGCTATACCAAATGATCAAAAAGCCGGTTAAAACCATTGCAGAACTAGAGAAGAGGTCATAATTACAAGAGCAGTGTAAAGAATCTGCTAAAGAACTCTGAATTCAAAGACTGTTTCTCCCGGTGCCGTTAAGCGATGGTGTGAAATGTCTCAGGCTCCTGCAGAAATCCAGGGCATGAGGCAGCTCGGTGGGAATCTGCTGCAGGCTTTTCCCTAAAGCAGCACACGGTGGAATTAAATGTTCCTCCACATCCCCTGCACACACACCCCCCCCCTCACTTCTTGAGTGGCAGCTCAAGGCTTTAACTCTGTATCGTGGAAATGGCAAGAGAGGTGAGAGAGTTTTATGTGCATTTGGCCCTGCACAATGGAAAGAAACCCCAGCAGGTACCTGTAATAGGTTTAAGAGACATCTGCACTGTCACAGTGGGCTTGGTACATTGAGGATGTTGAGATCTCTGACAGGGCTAAGATTAAATTAACAGAAAGGAAAATGGTCCAGACAGAGAGAAGGGCAGTACTGATGAATTATTGGTTTCACCCCACAACCTTCCCTCTCCCCAGTCTGAATCAAAACTCTAGAAAGATTTTTCTCTGCGCTTTGTTCTGGTAATTCTGAACTGATACTTTGGTTCTTCTGCATGTTTTTCTTCACCCCTAAGATCTGTTCTGAAACAGCCAAACCATTCGAGCTGTATTAAGCTTTCTCACTGCCAGGAATTGATCTGTGTAAACAGCAAGAATTACCCAAAACCCCTTCCCACTGGGCTATAATCCCCATACTCATCCAATTTTTCTGATGGCCCAAGAAATAGCTACTTGCAAAGATGCTCCACTTGGAAATACCACTCCTGAGTGTTCCTGTGAAGGTTTACAAGTTCCCAGTGCTGAACTGCTCTGGGCATTGTGGCCATAAATGTTGTTTTGCAATGCTGCCCTAAGCAAGCTCGCTGCTACTTCAGCTGCCTGTTTGTGCTGTGGTTTGTTCTGCCCCAGAGTCAGTCGGTGCAGCAGAAGGAAACGATGAGAACAGCACTGCAGGTAAGAAACCAGACAGAACTGACATCTCTATCCCTAATTGTGGGGCAGCACTTTTAATTTTTTAGGCTTCCGTGCCATATAGTGAAAATCCTTTTGCTGAGAAAAAAAATACATACTTTCTGTAGAAGTTGTCATCCTAAAAGGAAAAAATCCGTTGCTTTTGGGATTCAGGGTTATTGACTAAGTGACTTATGTTGAAATACCAAGTGAAATTCAACTCCCTGGTGGGTAACAGTAATGTGGATCCATTTTTTTCTGGCTTACAGTGAATGAATTGGTTATTCAGTGTTCCCTCGTGATCCAGATAGTTTATTTTTCTTGCCCTCTAGATGGCTGTCTTGTTCCTTTGAAAGAATCTATTACACGGAGCCTGGTGGAGCTGTAAGGGAGAAAGTTTATTTAATTAGTCACAGTTTTTTACGTTTGCATATTTGCAGTGTAAGGTTTCTGAGCAAAAATGTTGATATGTGAGTGATACATTGAGAACCTGCTGTGAACAAGGGTGAGCTGATATGTCCTCTGCTGCTGGGCAGGAGGAGGGTGAGTACTAACATGTTTCAGAGAATTGGAAGTATTCATGATATCCAAAACCTGCTGATTTATCAAGTTATGTAGAGGATACCGTAATTGCCAGACAACAGCTCAATAAACCCACATCTTCACGGATCACCCACCAGTGGCGTGGAGTGCAAACTTCCTGAGGTTTTCGGTTCTTCCTGTTTTGTTTCTCGAAGTCCTTTATTTATTTTGCTGGGTAGAGCTGCTTAACACAGGAAGGGGTGAGCGCAGTGTTTGCTCTTCAGCTGACATCATCGCCTGGGACCAAACCAACTTAGCACAGCACCCCGTCACTCGCTGTGCTGAAGTGCACAGAGGCAGAAGGATTTATTGCCCGCTTTTCTGAACTGTGATGAAAGCATTTAATTTCTACAGCGTTTCTTTTGTTTCTAAATGTCTTTACCTATATATTTTTTCCTGCTTCTGAGCTACTGAAGGTGGAGTTTTCTCACCGCGTGTCACTCTGAGCAGAAGTGCTCTCCTTTGACTGCAGCACTGACCTCAGGGTGTTTAGAAACTACTGTCTAGTTAATTGCTGTTAAAGGCAATTGTTAAGGGATGATAACTCACATGATTTAGCATTGATTAAAATAATTGCTTTCTGGAAAAGACTCTAATAAGTTAATGCTTCTGAAGGGGAGATGTTAAGATTATTAAGCATCCTTCTGCTGTCATGAGGAAAGACGGCGGTTTCCGTAAGTGACGATGGGCACGGTCTGGCTGTACCTGTGCTTGGAGGTGACAGCTTTATCTGCCTCTCCTGCATCCGACAGGTCCTGCAGCTGGGCAGGAACAACCCCCGGCACCAGCACGGCCTGGAGAGCAGCTCTGTGGAGAAGGACCTGGTAGACACCAAGCTGTCACTGAGCCAGCAGTGTGCCCTGGGGGCCAAGGAGGCCAATGGTGTCCTGGGGGCATCGGGAAGAGCTTTCCAGCAGGTCAGGGAAGGCATCCTGCCCCTCTGCTCGGCCCTGGCAGGCACATCTGCAGTGCTGGGGCCAGCTCTGGGCTCCTCAGGACAGGAGGGACACAGAGCTCCTGGAGCGGGTCCAGTGGAGGGTGACAAAGATGCTGAAGGGGCTGGAGCATCTCTGGGAGCAGCAAAGGCCGAAGGAGCTGGGGATGTTCAGCCTCCAGAGGAGACACAGAGGGGACCTCCCCATGTCCATCAGTGCCCGCAGGGAGGGGGCAGAGCAGGGACCAGGCTCTGCTCGGGGGGCCCAGCCATGGCACAAAAAGGACGGGCAGGAACTGATGCCCAGCAAGTTCCGCCTGAACATGAGGAAGAACTTTTCTGGGCAGTGACCCAACACTGAACAGAGAGCAGAGAGGGTGTGGAGTCTCCTCACTGGAGCTATTCCAGACCCACCCGGACACAATCCTGTGCCACGTGCTCTGGGATGGCCCTGGCGGAGCAGGGAGGTGGCACCAGATGACCCTTCCAACCTGATCCTTTCTGTGATTCTGTGACAGATAAGATGCTATTCTTACTCCGTGATTAAGGCTGAGTCATGGTTGAAAAACATGATGTAAAGCATTCAGTGATCTTACCAGTCATTCATAACAACTCCTATGGCATGCAGATTTTTTTATGAAAAAAAAAGCAAAATAATTGGTATCCTTCACATTCATTTGTGTTAAGATCACAATTTCCATGACATTACTGTGCTTTAATAAAGTCTGTCAACTTAGCCGAGCTGGTAAATGGCTCCCAGCACATCAGTGTTAAAGAATGCATGAATCTATTAGTGAATAAATTAACAGTAATAATTTTACACAGAATTGTATCACAGAACTCTCTTAGGAACAAAAAGTTAAACACAGAGGAAATCCAGTGCAATTAGGTCACACAGCTTATCAAGTTGTAGGATGAAGATAAATGGTCAGTTCACTTAAAAAAATCAGAAGTCAAATAAGAGTTTTCTGAGGTTAAAAAAATATAATGAGGTTTACATTTGCCTTTATTAAATTATTTAGTTTTATAGACCTTTCAAGGCTACCTAATTTAAATATATTTCCAACCAAGTAGATGGTTTGGTAACATTATGAAACCATGATTCTTTTGGGCATTCAGTCAACCAGAGCTATGTGTGCATATCCTAAATCCCTCTTTTTTTACTGTCATGTTTCCTCTCTAAAAAAAGTAATTATGAAGTTTGCTAACACTCAAGTAGATCTAGACCTTATGTAAAGAACATTAAAACAACAAAAGCTTTCTAAATGCACAAGGAATGAACAAGGAAAACAGTACCCTCACCACAGGACACTGCAGGGAATCGAGGTATGTCCCCAAACAGAGGGACATTCGATTAGAGTGGCATAATAGCATGAAAAATTTGAATTCCTGTGGCAAATTTGTCCAGAGTGTTTGTCGAATTGGGTGCTGCCAGATGATTAATAAATGGCAAACGGGTACCACTGTGTGTAAGATGTAACTGCTGTAACTGCATTTTGGTTTGAGTAACATCAAATTTTAAAGGGCATGGCCTACCTAAAGGTGCATAAGAAAAGAGGGAGGGGGATAAAAGGATCTTTTTTATTATTATCATTCTAACTGCTAAGGTGCAGCTAAATAAATGAGTTCCCTTTATTTGTTTTAATTTGAATTCTGCATAATGCCATTCCTGAAAGAGAACTGTGCACCGTAACAGGGGTTGGAACCTCCGTTGGTTGGCAGGAGGATGTCTACATCTATTTATTGGGGTGTGCTAACATCTGTTTATTAACTTATTCTTCCACATAATCCTCTGCCTTGCCTTAAGTTTCACGACTCCCTCGCACCAGAAGGTTATTAAACGTGAGCGTATGGCTTCTGTCCTGGTGGTAGCACCAAGCGCTCTCACTGCAGCGCACCGAGCGGTTGCGGGGGGAAGGAGGAGGACCACAAAAGAACAAATAAACTAAAGAAAAAAGCTGTAAAATGATAATGAGGGAGCGCGCAGCCCCTCTCAGCGAGCGGCTCAGCGGAGCAGAAGCGCGGCGCTGCGAGTCATCCCGGGGATGCTGTGCCCGCGGGCTGCGGGCAGCGATGCGGGAGCAGCTCCCGCTGGGACGCTGATGGCTCCGCGCAGCGGCTGCGCCGCTAATCAGCCCGCTGAAGGCTCGCGTTTGTTTCGTGACAGACGCGCTCACCATCAAACATCCGCACTAGCGCCTTGCACGCGTTCCTGCCGGGGCGCCGAGCGTGCCGGCGCGATGCGGGGTGAAGCGTTGCGGCTGCGGCTGTTGCGGTCGCAAGAATAAAAATTAGCATCGTCATTCCCGGCCTCGGTTCTCTGGGGAATAAGGAAATGTCCTTCTGGAGCAGCTGCAAACCCGACGTTTTGTTTTGTATATTGTTTCTCCGGCTTGGACAGGGCAAGATGTTCATTTTCAACGTCAGGGTGATTTTTTTTCCGATCAGGCTGGGAAAGGCATTACCAGAACGAATATTCTTCTGGTGCTGCTCTCCAGCGACAGCACAGGAATTACAATATCAGCCTAATTCTAAAAATCTTCTACCCTCTGCTCCTTTTCTATTCCTGATTGTTTCAGTACCTTTGCATAATGTGCCACACAGCTGCTCTTTTTAAACGATGAAGGTATTCACCCTTGGTCACTTCATAACTCTGCAGATTCTTTATCCTAATATCTAAAAGCCCCTTGAAGTTTCAACAGCATTCCAGTGCCTTTGTGTTCTTTACCATGTGCATTCTTAACTGTCTAT
Source organism: Sclerurus mexicanus (assembly GCA_013396755.1). Classification (NCBI taxonomy): domain Eukaryota; kingdom Metazoa; phylum Chordata; class Aves; order Passeriformes; family Furnariidae; genus Sclerurus; species Sclerurus mexicanus. Next base: position 316,335 of record VWZF01003733.1, on the reverse strand, counting down.
CTGTATCTGTAACTCTTCATAAAGAGACCAAAATTTGATGTTAGATGGAAACACAGGAGGCCTTCAGGGAAGGGAAGACCAAAGGCTGAGGAAGCCAAAGAAGCTGCTCACAGGAGGCTGTTATTTCAGCATCACAGGTCTCGCCTCCTGCTTCTCATGGCACAACACAATATCCTGTCCTTTTTGTCAGGGATGCTGCTGGGAACACTTACCTTGCACTCCTTTATTTTGACCTGGCAAGCCCAATCTTAAACATCTCATTTTCACTGTACCAATAAAGTAAATGCCACTCGACCCAAGCCGGGCTCAGCCACAGCCTGTTTACCAGATTGCTTTAACCAGCAAATAGAAGATAGCGAAGAAAATGATGGGCTTAACATTCCACTTTGTTGAAGATTTGGACTTCATTAAACAACCAAGGCAGCTGAGTCTTCTTTTCATGCAGAACACAGCAAGGAGAAGGTTCACTTACACCCAGTATTGATAGGCAGGAATCCAAGTGCAGGGGGAATTTGCCCAGTGCAGACTTGGATTCATGGGGAGTTCAGGTGCCCTTCAAGGCTGACTGGCAGCTGAGTAGAGCACTTTGGAATTAGGGTGACAGGGCCCACTTGTGAATTTATTACCTAATGGTTCTGCTGAGTTTTATATTTCCTTTTACAGAAGGTCTAAGAGGAGAACATGTTGTTCTTTATGCCTGTGTGCATGACCAAACCAATAAAACTTATTGACGCTCGCAGTGAATTTAGGAGTAACAGTTATGGATTCCTGGGGGTCTTAATTGTCCTGCTTGGAAACCGAAACTGTCGAGACTGTTTTCTAAACCAAGTGGTCAAGACACATGCTTTTGCCGTCTCATTTCCTCTATTGATTACATTTGAAATGCATTGAATGCAGAAATGATTTGAAGAAAAGCACTCTGTGTTGAGATGTGATTAAACCAGAGATAGGAGGGAGTGTCTGAGACTGGTTTGCTTCATCTGGCTGAAATTAATTTGAAATGTAGGATAAACTTTCACCCTCCTGTGTTCCTGTGACAACCTATTTGACATAAACAGCAGTTGTACAGAACTATGAGTTTAACCTCCCCATAACTGGCTTTGAAATCTGAGCAAAATGAAGACCTAGATTTGGATGCATTTTTATGAATTTGCATCATTGCATTGTAACTCTGGGGAAGCAAATGGACTGCACGTGTCAATTCAGATGTATACAAGTCTGAACCTAAAGTATTCAAAATAGGACTGGGTAATAATTTTAATGGTTTGGAGTTTGGAAAATGTTTCTTTTTTCTTTGTTTGGAATGGCACCTTACCAGGGCATTGCACTTGGCTAGAAATCACTTGTGCCTCTGGACTTTCTGAGTGCTAAATAGCAATTTGTGAGTTGCCTGGTGAAAATACTCACCAGTCATTTGCAGATTTCAATACCCAGACTGAAGAGGTCAGTGGGAAACTTTAAATTCAAGGATTTCGACTTCAAAAGACTGAGTAATTGCTTTTGCTTCTGATGTGGTGAAACTGCTGGTTCAAATGGCACGTTGATATTATGAGGTATAAGCAGTGGTTGGAATATTTTGTTCATCAGTGAATACTCACAAATAGTGCCCTAAGTAAAGTTATGTAAAGAATGTAAATACAGTTTAAAAACTAGGCTTGATGCAAACACAAAGAAACTGCAATTCTGGATAACTTGGGAATACCATATCTGTCACATACGGTGTTTTCTGGGTGAATGATGGGAGGCTGCTGTCAAACCTTGCATTTCAGGCGCATCTAATTTCTGTACATTCATAATATTTTGGTTACTCGGCAGAATCTAATCACTGCTGGCCATAGCACCCAGCCTAAGAGGCAAACATTGCTCTTTCTTATTTGCACATTCTTGATTGATTCCTGTTTGTTTGCTTTAGTTTTAATTCTCTAATCATTAACAGTATAGGCAATGTAATTATTGTCTGCTTTGCTGTTTTCCTTTCATGGTTGTTTTTTATTTTGTGAGGGATTACACTGCAGGCTTGTGTTTGTTTGGCTTGCTGTTAGATTTGCTACTGGCTCCTCACAGCATGAGATATGGGAAATGCACTATTTTCTACCATCTCTTCACTCTATTCCCTCACCACATTTTCTCCTCAGTTTTTCTGAAGAATTCCTCATTTCACCTCTTAAAAACAGATTTATAAAAGATGGTTTAAATGTGTTAAAAGTGTGTGTCTTAAGCATCTAAATGGCCAAAGCATTAGTTAGGGCTTTTAAACTTTCCTCCTGCTCTATTTATTGCTTTGGGCAAATATTTTGAGTGGAAATATGACTGCTTTAGTGAAGGGCAATAGGCTCAAAGAACATTATCTCTTAGGTTTAAATATATACCGAATACAGGTAGAATGTGGAGCTTGTTTAACATAATATTCCAGTTTAGTTATTGTATAACAGAGTAAGAAATCCCAGAGGAATTTTTTTAGCAAGGTAAAATAGAATCAGATACACTCCTTATTATTGCAAAAGTTTCCCTAATCACATTGTTTAAAGTTTGCAGTACATTATAATGCTTATTAGTGGTTTTTCATTTTCAGCTGTCAGATAATTCCTTTTGCTAACTCTGGATAAATAGTACTCTCAATACTTTTGGTTTTAGTTAGAGATGATTTATATATGACCAGACAGCTGATATAATAAAGAAGTATTGTGTTTTCCACTGTGTTACACTTGGAGGTTCAAATGTGTTAATGCAATTTATTTGATTTGTAATATTTTATAGAAGTTTCTTCAACTGAGATTCTTTTAGTGAGTCCTGTTGTCAAAGGTTATGAGAGGAAATGAAATGTTCTTCGAGCTGTAATGACAGCAGATGGTCAGGGTCTAAAGCAGAGAACCAGAAATAGTCTCGTGGTCTCTTTTTGTTGCTGTTTTCCAGTGCAAACTGTACATTATCCAAAGTCCTTATTATCTGAGGCATTGAAATGCATGTTCTTTTCAATGGGCATGTGTGAGGAAATAAATTTGGAGTATGGGTTTGCCATGTAATTTCCAGTGATGGTTCCCCTTCTCAGCTGTGTTTTCCCTGCGATTCTTTTGTTTACCGGTTTCATATTTGATTTGTGTTTGAGTTGGAAGTATTTGAGAGAAGTGGGTAAGGATCTTAAACAGAGTTATCACAACAGCAATGACTATTTAAAAGCAAATATGTAAATAGGTCTAATTTATTTTTTCTCGCTGGTTGGGGGTTTTTTTTATTTTTTTATTTGTGAGAGACAGAAACACCGGAAGTTCATTCTGTAATTCTTTGTTTCATAAATCGGAGTGTTTCCCTAAGTCTTGGGAGTGTTCTTTCCCACGATCTTGTCCCCTAATCTGTACCTGTGGCTTAAATCCCTATTGGATACCCACATTTTTACACTTTGTTGCATTAGAATACAATGGAATTGAATGTAGCAGTGGTACTTTTTTCAAAATCCACACCATTTTTTATGCCTGAATGAATCTCAACATTAATGACTTTGCCAAGAGTATAAACAATGGAGAGGGAAAGGAACTGAGCCTTTATTTAGAAAGGTGTGTTTATTTAAATAGGTCTGTGCATGAGACTTTTCCCAAAGTAGAGATGCTTGAAGGAAAATGATGAAGTTTTCTGCTTTTATAAAAAGTGTCAGGAGCCTCTTGGATTAATGGAATTTTAAGTACTGAAGGTGTTATGGTTTCTCTTATATCATAAACTGTATAATAAATGTTATTGATCAACCTTGGAATACTGCATTTGGCTTGGCTAAGTAGAGTTTCTAGAGGGATATCATGTGCTTTTCCTTCAGTGACATATTTCACTTATTGATCCTTTTCCTTCAGTGAACATGGCCAATGTTGCATGGAACTTTAATAAAAGTGACCGTCATTCCAAGACAGACAATGCAGGCAAACATGAGATCAATTGGAAACCACTGACTATTATTTCTAGCAATTTTTTGGGCCAATGAAAAAGGAAGGCATGACCCCCTCCTTAACCTTACTAGCTGTTGTAAATACTTGGCATTAAAAGAAGTTGCTGCTTTTCAGGGTCTTTTGAGATGAGATAATTAACATTTTATTAAATTACGAGGAGGCAGCTTATCCTGGGAAGATCTGAGTCGCTTGGCTTACGTTTAGTCGTTCTTTCTACCCCTTGTTTAATATCGATATCCGATAATTTAATACATGATATTCCCGTGCTCCTCCGGCTTCGAAATCCTTCCAGGGCACGAGTGACCGCCGCGTTTGGAGGGCAGAGCTCGTCCTTCTCCCCAGCCTGTCCCTGCCACGCTCGGTGGCTCCAGTGGGACGCTGCCGAGCCCCGAGCCGGCAGGGCTGACCCGGCGGAGCGGCGAGGGTGACGCGGAGGGGAAGGTTGAGCCGCCCGTCTCCGCGCTGGCGCCGCGCATCACATCGCAGCGGCTCAGGCGGGGACGCGTCGCCCGGCTCTGAGTGACAGAAGTTAATAATTAGTGACAATGATTGACAGAGCCGCTCCGTGCGCCGCTCTGACGCCCAGGAGCGGTTCTTGCGCGGCTGTCTGCAGGCACAATGAACTCCTGGGGGAGAGGGGATGGCTCTGATTGACAGCTGCCTCCGAGAGAGACGGGCCGCTGACAGCAGAGCCCCTGTCAGCACGAGTGCTGAAGTGTCCCCCCCGCTCCCTGGAAGTTTCACTCGCTGTATACATTTATTCTCTTTCATTTGTCGTGTCAGGTGGGGTTTTAAATATATTATTAGCCAGTCGTTTTCTTAACTGCAGGGGGTTTTCTTTTTTTTATTTTTTTTTTCCAGTGGTAATGTAGAGATCCACACACAGGGAGACAACTTCACCTGTGTGTGGCTGGATGAAACGCCAGACTGACAGAGCTGGACCTAATTAATCTGTCTTTTCGTCTGTTGGGAAAGAAGAAATATTGCACTGCTTCCTCTGTATAGTGATATTTTCAATGGTGCTCTTTTTGTGTTTTCAAATGCAGAAAAAAAAATATTTGGAAGTGTTTTCTAATAGAAGTCTGTGGTGTTATCCCTTCAGATTTGCGGTACTGTGGGAGAAATATGGGTTGGTTTTGGCAGGGATAGCAATCTGCGGTTCCTAGATTTTAATAACATGCGGTAAACTGATAACTCTGAATTGTAATGTAAAATTGTACTTGAGACAGCAAAGACAAGCCAAATTTACCCTGCATTTTGCAAGGTAGATACATGGAAGAAAATGTATTGTAGCATGCTTAACATATTCGTTTCATCACTTTACCTAATTATAGATTATTTGTTCTATGAAAATAAATGCAAATAGCATTACAATTTTGTGGGTCTCATTTCTCAGCATAATACTAGCGGCCTTCAAGGTTTGGGAAGATTTAAGAGTGTAATTCTTTTTAGGTTTTGTTTTATTTTTCTTCTAAGTAACATTAGAACAACCAGAGCATGTTTATCCAAACCCTATATAAAATAGCATCTGTGGAACATTAGATATCAAGCCATTTCCATTTGACAGGAAGTTGTTCTTACTCTGCCATGCATATAAAAAGAAATCCTGTGACCCATTCATAATTGCCTACTTTCTTCCATCTAGCACTTGAGACCACATAAAAGGATAGAGTTCCTGCTCCAACAAATTCCCACAGATGCTCTAACAGTTCTTTATAGTGTATATTTCTTTTATTTTGAGGATGTTATTTTTGCACCGGTTTGTGAAGCTCTGAGATCTTTTGTGAATCAAATATTGTATATTAAAGAGAGGAGATCGATGTCAAATTTTGCTCCTGTTCTCCTCTCTTAGAGTGAATCCCTCTCCACATTTTCTGGAGCTGTACGTTTTGGATTGCCTGGCTGGATTAGAAAGCTATCAAATGTAGAAAGAGCGAAACACTGGAAGAGACTTTGTCTTTGCCTGTTTTCATAATAACCCTTATTATGTTTTCCAGTGAAGGGTTCCAAGACCACTCTGCTCCCACTGGTAGGCATTCATTTCCTCCGGATTTAAGCATCTCCAGAATGTATTTTAGAATAGCTTCTATGCAAAATATGGGGGGAGATATTAATGCGTTTGAATGTTGTCATCATCAGGTGGTAATTCCACAATTTGTGTGTTAAAAAGTAAAGAATTCTGACTTAGTTCTCTTTTCAACAAAATCCCTTCTTAGGGATCCCATAGCCATAACCTGTCAAAGAATAAATGGGCACTAATTGGGACCATAAAATATGTTATTTCCTTTTCAATATTGAATTTAAGCCTAGTGGCAGCATTCTAACAAGCCAAGTATTCTGAATAGCAAATAGAAAAAAAAGACTCCCCTTTAATTCTAGTTTGTTTAGGTTTGGGGGTTTTTTCCCCCACTTTTATGTTTAATAGTGAATGATTTTGAATAAAGAACTTACTGAAATGAGTAATGACTTTTTTGGTTTACCATGAACATCAAGAGTGGACATATCCAAAGGGTAGAAATGACTGCTGGCATTTGAAAAGAACTTTCATGGTTCAACTTCCTGGGTATTCTTTTGTTTTAAGAATGTCTTGTCAGTCATCAGGCTCTGGTCATTCTAAGTAATGGTAGATCTAAGTGCACAGTTCTGGGAAACAGGACCTGATACTCTCCCTGCTTGCCTTCCAAGTCATTATTTAGGTAAATTAATGAGAAAATCCAATGTTACTCTAGAGAAATGAAGTTCAGCACACAAAGTTATTTCGGTCACCTCAAAGTCTGAGAGAAAGAAGCTCTTATGCAATATAATGGTACAATCCTTGAAAACCGAAGCGAGTGTTGTCTCTGTTTTAAGGGGAGAATCACATTACCCTTCCATTAACCCGTGTCGATTTGCCAGGCTGTTTCACTGCGTCCCCTCCGTTCCCAATCTCCCCTCGATCCGCAACTTGAATCAAACACCCGCCGAGGACGAGCCCAACCTCGAGCCCCGCTCAGCCCGAGCTGGGGGCGCAGAGCCTTCCCCTGGGATGCCGCAGCTCTGGGCTCCCTGAGCGCTCTCTCCCTCCAGCGGGAGGCTCCGCTTGCAGAGTTCCCCGGCCGTGCCTCTGAGCGGCGACCGCCGGCTCCCGTCGGGGGGCGGCAGCTGCCGGGGAGCGGGGCCGCTGTCGGCTCCGCTGACGCGTCCGGGGAGCGGCGTGCCTTGCGGGAGCGGCGGGGCGAGGACTCGACACCGAGCGAGAAGGCTCCGAAGGCATGGAGGGGGCTCAAACGTATCTCGCCTCGCGTTACGCTTCGTCTTCGCGATTCGAAATGACACGTTTGGAGGAGCTCGGCAGTCATAGTGGAGCGCATGTGTCTGGCCCTGTGAGCGTAACCCTTCGGAACCCTTCGGTTCTGGATTTGCGACAACAGCCCTCTGCAGAGACAGCTTTTAAGGAGAGGGGGATAAAACCCCTGCTCTGCTGAAGTGGCACTGCAAAGAAGCTCCCCCCTCGCTGTGTTTGACTCGCAGAACTTTGTGGAATGAATAAGTATCAATTAAGAGCTTTTCCCACATATTCCTAATTTTCTTTCCTTCTCTTTTTTTTTGTTTTCACACCCGTTCTAGGGTGCGCTGCCCCGGCACTGTTATGACTTCCGAGCTGATGTCCTTTAGCAGCAAGACGGATCTGGCCGCAATCTTTGTCTCACCATTAGCAGCCCGCTGTGAATGTGTTCTTCAGCTGATGGCCGGTGATCCAGCAATGCACATTTCCTCGGTGATACTTTCCCCTCACAGCGTTACTTTTTTATTCCTTCCCATTGTACAACAATTAACCCTTTTGGCCAGTACGCTGAGATCGCCTTCAATGCTACACATAAGCCCTGCAGGGATGTGAGGAAACAGATGCTACCAGCACTTTATCATTTAATTATGATTACAGATGTTCTTGCACTCAGGAGACTTGCCTATCTTGGCAGTACATCTCCCCCCCAGTCAGTCAGCAGAATGTGAAATATGTTTCTGGGTTGCTTTTGCGATACAATATTGAGTTACCTCCCAACAGGAAGAAGCAGATCAGGTGGTTTTTTCTCCAGTGTAGAGTTGATTTCAAACCTAAATTATTATTATATTTTCCAAAGTCCCAACTTACATGAGGATGAATCTGTAGAAGTATAGCCTGGGATGTGCTGAGTGATAGCTTGGTTCATCCCTTGCAAGGCTTTTCCTCCTCTGATTTTTTCCCCCTAAAACACATTTTGATGTTGTTCTTTACATTGGTCTGTGCCTTTGGTTTGTTTTCTCCAACTAAGTCGACTGAGTTATTTCATGTGGAGAGTGGAAATCAGCCTGTGGTAAAGAAAACCACCATAAAAGTGAACATATGAAGTGTTTTAACTCAGCTGAAACTGAGACACAGCCAGACAAGTTTCACCATGGTTTGCCATGGTGCTGTTTGCGCCTTGTTGTCTCATCCCTGAGAAAGCCTTAAGAGAATAGGAATGATTGCAACAACACGAAATGGTCTGAAAATAGTGTGGACATCTTCTCAAATGCATTGATATTAATATTTGCTAGCTTATTGCTTTTGCTTTTGTATATTTGTATAACTTTTTATGATGACAGTTTCTAAAGGTAACTCAGTGGTACACTGTTTTTACAGAAATCTATATTCTCATTATGTTAGATCTTCATTGAAGATAACGATTTTCAGTTTTGGTTGTGTAATTTCAAGTAGTGTATTTGGAAGTAAAGCAGATAGTTCAAAAAGTGTCATTAACTTTTGCTTAAGATAATTCAGAAATTCAGAGGTATCCAAGCAATGTTTGTTGAACCCTGGTCATATCAGGACATTTTAAGAACTAGTAGATTTTATGGTGTCCCTTTGCTGTACAAATATTCTAGTCCTGGTTTAGTGGCTTAAAGTAGACTTTACTAATCTAAAAAATAGCTCTTTTCACCAGCCCTTTTAATCAAGATGAGACATCTGAAGTGCCTAGTGAGGGCTCCCACTTCATTTGCAAGGCGTTGGCCCTGCTTCCTTCAGTATGAACTGTAACGTGGAGGTCATGGGGATGAAATAACATATTTAAAAATGATAATGATGCAGATAGAACGGTAGGGTTATATCCCATTTTTGTAATCTCAATTTTGTGACTAATGTGATGAATCAGGAATTGTGTTTGTTAGAAGATAGAGGTCTTTGACCTTTCTTTGACTTGATTAACCGAGAGTGAAATGGCAATTTTGAAACTGATGGGACTGGTATTTAATTTCTTCCAGTGTTTTTTTTATAATTAAATACTATCACTTTTAATGACCATTTTAACCGGCCCAATCTAAAAATTTCTGATTGCACTTTTCCAACCAGAATGTGAAATATTGGCACTCGTGGTGCCAGAAGGTGCCTGTGTGTGATTACTGAGGGAGCCTGACAAGTTCAGAGCTTGGGCTGTGCAGCATCAGAGCTTCGCTGCTTTTCCATGGTGGCTCTCTTATTTTCATGCTGGTACCTGCTAGAGCTGCCCTACCCCAGTGACATGTCCTGGGTAATGCTTTAATTCCCCTGAAATTTGGGTGCAGTTTGCCTGTTGCAGCTCCAGAGTCAGGGGCACCTTCCAGTTTCAGGAGGAGCAGCGTGTCACTTCTGGCTTGGGCACAACATTCCGGGCTGGTCCCACGTCCTGTTTGCTGAGAGCCTGAGCCAGCGGGGTGCCGAGAGATGCTGGTGGACCATGTGGTTCAAGGCAGACTGGTTTCCCCTCCTCACCTCCCTCATAAGAATGCGCTGCCTCAAGTTGAGTGTGCCCTCAGAGCTGTCCTGCAGGAGCCACCTCTGCTCCAGCTTCACTCACCCCTCCCCGGCTGGGAGGAGAGTTGTTAAAAAGAGCCTTTCTCGCTCCGCTGTTACAATCCACTTAGTGACACGGGGAATGTCACTCATGATGATTAACATTTTAAAGCAGTAAATCTTGAAGGTCAGTCTGAAGCAGAGGACAGGGAACGCTCATGGCTTTCCTTCCCTGCCTGCCTCCCCAGAGGAAATGCGTTGCTTGAGAGTGGTGTTGGCAGGGTAATAATGACACCTCGCTTTGCCACTGATTCCCATCAATGAAAAGGGTGAGAATTGAGACACATTTTGTGCAAATATAAAATAAATAAACAGTTGTATTTACTATAGGTAATGCACTACTTTCACTTATTGCCATATTCTCAGCAAAGAGCTGCTGCTCAAACCAAGGCACCTTCTTCTAACAGTGTCAGATTGCTCTGTAGAACTCATTAATTAATCTACTGAAATGATACAGTAAACATAAAGAAAACTGTAACATAGAACAGGGATTTTTTTAATTTTTAATAACAAAAGATGCCCCCCCTATAGAACCCCCATATTACCAACTCCCCCTCCCAGCACACATCTTGCTGCCTCCCCACCCCCAGGTTTCTTGCTAAGTGCATTCTGATGCCACATTGAAACATAAAATAGGTAGAATCAAGCAGCCACCAACTATTTATATGCTAATACATATCCCCCAAGCTGGAGTAGGCACCTACAGCCTATTGCTGCTGCTAATGATGACTATGCTGTAACCTCTGTGGGAAAAAAGAGAAGTATTTTTCCTTCACAAAACAACTCAGTTTCTATAAGATGAAATGTAATTATCTGTTATCAGATGTCCTTTAAAAATGGGAGGCCTATTTAAGCTGCTAAAAATATTGAAGCCTTAATTCCACCATAATAGCATTTTAATTTCAGCAAATCACAGCTCTATTGTTACAGGACATTTTGCTGTAAGAATGTGGTAAGAGGTCCACCTTAGCTTTTTTAAGAAACATTTCCCTTTCTTTTAGACATGCAATTAAATCTTTGCAATCATCTAACCTTTCTGTGACACCAAATTTTACTTCCTAAGTGAGAAAACAATGGCCATTAGCATCTAAAAGACTTTGTTTTAAAAAGCAGTTAAAGTCTAATTGATTTCTGTGTTCTCAGCAGAATATGTTTTGGCTGTCGGGTTACTCATTTCTGTTGGAGAGCTAGAGTTTAATTCATTACTGTTTTCCATTTAAAAGATTTATTTAAGGTGCTAGACAAAGTTGGTGGGAAGTCCTGCAGTACCTGGGCCCGTGAATTGATGCTGATGATCATCTGAGGGTAATGACAAAGGCAGGTGAGCCCAAGGGTCACTGCTTTCTGTTCTCAACAAGCACAGTTACTTTTTATTTAAAAATGGTTATTTACCAACACTTTTCCTGCTCTGTATGACACGAGCAGCACCATTTTAGCGGCCTCATTTTTATTGATGATTTTGTACTGTCAAGGTGACTCACACAGAGCTATTTTGCCAAGAGACAGCTCAGAAGTCTTTTTAAAATGTTGAGTTTTGCTTCACATTTTCTATTGCACCCTGCTCTTGCTTTTCTTTAGAATTTCTGTTCCATAGGATCAGATGAAAAACTTTTGTGTACTGGCCTCGTTATGATGTCCTGTGTGGTTAGAAGAGAGACTTTTACCCAGCACCCAGTAGCAAGGGGACTTCTGGTCCCATGGCACAGTTTCATTAGCCCTGAAGCTGAACCTTATTGGTACTTCCATTGAATGGCAAAACAAAAAATAAAATAAAGTAAAATAAAATACAGCTTTCTCCCACTTCAGAGAAAACAATATATAAAGCTCTTTCCCCACCTGTTTGTCTCCTCTGAATTCTATTTGGGAGTAAGATCTTCAACTTCAGATAGTCTGTACTGCTTTAGCATGAATTCTGAATTTATCACGTTGCTTGCTCTGAGTTTTCGCTTTCTGGCTTTTCACTTTTAATCAAAATAAACTGGAAAATATTGTTTGGTTGTTAGTGATGCATAATGACATTGTAAACCTGTAACCTGCTTAAAACGTGTCGTTGTGGTTACACAATCAGGCAAAATTCAGCTGTATGAGGCTTGTTCTCAGTATTGTGAGAAGTGCACTAATGAAAGCTCTTTCATTGTCAGAAATACATAGGTCATCTATAAAGCAAATTCTTCTGTATATTTGCAGAATAATGATGATAATACCAGGGAAGGAACAACAGCAACAAACTGTTGAGACAAGTTTGGCCACCTGGGGTGGAAAAGCAGAACTGAGAAGTTAAACCTGTGACTTGATGAAATGTTTCTGCTCTAAGTAGGGTCAAATGACTCTCTCTCTTCTGCCCCCTTTTGTTACGGCCATCCCAGCACCCAGGGCGTGCTAATAACATTCACATACTTATTATGCCATTAATAAGACCATTATAACCCCTGAATATCAGAAATTTACTTGAAGCAGCAAATATCACTTGCAAGTGGGCACTTACAGCTGAATAAGCATATTCCTTCACTTAAGTTAATACAACACATCTTCTAGGATTACTTCAATTTTGATGATGAATGAAAAGAGTGAGCCATTAACAAGCCCTTTAAAAGCTACCGACTTCACTAATACCTTCTGTAAATGGAAATAGCACTTTTTAATCAAGTATTTAAAGTTATAATACTCCCTAGTAAGTGCTGCTTTGAGCATTAATAGTGAATCTTTCTGTGCTGTAATGAAAGGTAAAGGTAAGAATAGCATTTCAATGGCTAATTATGCTGTTTCCTAGGTCAGGTTATTGAACCAATGTGAAGCTACCTTTTTATATATATATATTTTTTTCATTTTCATCATAAATGGGAGCCCCTGTGATCGCATCGCATTCGGGGGAATTCACACAACAGGAGTACAATGGGGAGGGATTTGCTCTGGGATGACCCTGCTCGAACAGGGGATCGGAGCAGGTGACTCGCTGAGGTCCTTTGTGAATGATTTTCCTGCCTTAGAAAACCTGTACTTTGAGGGAGGTTTCGAGGGTGGGAAGAAAACATTGTTATTGTGACATATGTTTTGATAAAAACAACCCTCCCTGGCGTGTAGATATGCACAAAACTACTGGGGATTTGATTTTTATTTTTTTTAATATTTGGGGGAAGACTTTATTTGTTTATTTTCACGTTTGTAGCTGAAAAGATATGAAGCTGATCCACTTTGACATCTTAGTCATGAAACAAATGCTTGAAAAACCAGGCTCGAGGGAAATAGGACAGTACCAAGGGTTAAGTTTACCAAATTTAGACAACATGCACATGTTGCCCTGTGAAATTATCCAAATTTCTGTTCTTAGCAAGCTGTTTTCAAATGGCAGAAGTGTGTTGAAGCAAAAATAGTGACAGTGTATGATCCAAGAGATAGAAGAATGTCAGCCTTTTTTATTATTGATTATTTCCCTCCCCAAACAGGTTTGATACTTTTTCACAGAGGAGTGATTTCCGCCTTAGAAATGATAAGACAGACTAGTTTTTCTCTCAGACGTTTCACCTTTAGTGTGAAATGTGGCCAAAACCCCCCAGTGCACAAGAGACCGCAGCAGAACCTCTGCCACCCTTAAGCTGTCACACCAAGCTGGGCGTTGTTTGTTGAGCACAGACAAGCCAACGTGAGATGGAAATTGTTTTACACTGTGCAGTGCAGACCAACAGCCTTCTTTAAGGTCTCTTACCACAATTAGAAGTCTAACAAACAGTGGGCCCGTGGTGTCACTTCCAAGCAGCAAAACACCACTTGGATAAATTATTGCCTCCGCTGAAGTGCCCCTTCAAACTTAAACCTTTCCCTTTCCCTCTCCCTCCCACACGCACGAGCTCTTGGGCCCATATATTATTCATTACAATCAAATAAGACACAGTGGTGGCTCGGTAAACTTGCTTTTCATATAAGAATTGATTTTATTGAGTGAAGCTCAGTGCAGACCCTGCTCGCAGCAGCCAGGGCTGAAATGAGCAATTCTCTCATTGTAATAATGTGCCTCTGTCATCTCCTTATTATCAGCATGATAAAAGATGAAATATTCACAGAAGCTGCCCTCCTAACCTGATCACAGTTTGATATTTGAGCTTTGGAAATGAGTTTTATAGGCTTTAATATACTCCTTGGCGGAGTGACCCCTGAAATTAAACATTATTACAGAGCGGATATTTAAAAAGCTGGGGCCGCAAATTGCATCAAAATGAAAATATTAAGGAGTATTACGACTATACCTAGTGGGAACTCGCTGCTGCTGGAACTGGGAATGCCATAAAGCTCAGCACATTGGTGTCAAAAACATCAGAAAGAAATAATAACAGCACAGCCACCTTGACTTCACTTATTTTATACTCAGGGGCTAAACTAAATTACTGGAATGGGTTTTTTCCTACGGGCTGCTTTTCCAGGAGGGAAAAGCACATTATCCTCAACTTCATCTGCAGCACCCTGCCCAGTTCTTCTAAAATGCACATTGCTTCTTTCCTGTGCAAACACCGATAAAAAAACACTTCAGTGCAATGAAACCAAAAATTACACTTAAAAAAGAGAATCACCCAACATCACTAGGTGGGACATTCTGATTCCAGTTCCACTGCTCTCACTGTTTTGATGGACAGGTTTCTGCCGAAGCCTGGCACATGAAGAGCTAAGGAAGTGTCCTAAATGTGAAAATCGAGAGTTGTGCAACACATATTAAAGATTTTTCAGTCCAAATACTGGGTTGTTAAAGTTAGGAAATGGCAAATTTTAAATCCCTGTAAAGGTGGTTTCACCAGAAAGGAGAACGTGTAGTTTCTTAATTTATATAAAGCATCAGTTAAAGGATGACAAAGAAAGATAAATCATAAGGAAGGGGATGAAATATTTAAGTATATTTTCTGAGGTTTGTTTAGATATGCATAAACTAAAGAGAAAACTCCTTATAGAAAGGTCTTTTTTTGTCCGGTTTTGTGGGATTTTGGGTTGGTTTAAGCTGAGGCTTTTCACGACCTTCTGGAGTTCACTTCATTATGGCAGCCTAAGTGCAAGAGCTGCATATTTGTTTTTAAATTCATAATTAATGACTGCTTTTTAAGGCCATTTTTTAATTTGGATTTACATCTTAGCTTTTTAGGCTGGCTGTGTACTGAAATACGCTCAGTTTTCAGCCTATTTATAGTTTTGAGTTCTGGATCTGCGCTAGTTTGGCCATCACCAAGTCAAAGTGATTGTAATCTCCTCGGCGCTGATCTGGGCGAAGCTCTCGCTAAATTGAGCTCAGCAGGAGCGAGCCCGGTGACCTCATAAATAGTGGAAATGATTGCAAATCAGAATTCACGGAGGGCCCCGTCGCAGCGGGTGACTGTGTCCCCCACGAAGGAAGCAATCATCTCTCTCAGATTCCTGTTTGCCCTTTCGCTCAGACGTGTTTGAAGATAATCTGGAGAGGGAGATCTCGCAGGGTCTGGCGGAGCAGTTGCTGCAAATCGAAAGGGAGCGTCCTGTGTCCAACAGCACCGATGTTCCAAACATTACCCCTCCTGGAAAGAACGCGGGGCATGAGGAGTTATAGTTCCCTAGCTGGGCTTGGCACTTTTTTTGGCATTATTTTTTCCTAAATAACTTTTTTATTCTAGTAAAAATAAGATTTCCTTTGGTTTTCCTTACTATTCTGTGATCTTTCTTGTTGGTATTCCTAGTTTGGTGTTGAAACCATGGAGATTCAGCTGCAGTGTTCTCTCAGGAATGTGCCATACAGTTATTTTCCTTCAAATAGTGCTTTCTTTGCCAGTCTGCTGAAAGCTGAGAGCAATTACCCTTTAAGTATTAAAATTAAACATATTTAGAATTCTCGCCTCCATTTCTGTACATTGCCAGGAATCTGGTGAAGCAGGAATCCAGTTCTTAGCGTTTTCTTCTGTTTTGCCTTATTGAGAACATAAATAGATATAAGTTGCTATGATTGTAGACGCACTAAAGTGCTTTACAAAAGTAAGAATCCGTCTAGCCTCATGTCCTGGCTGTGATACATCCTTAGGGAAAGCACAGAAGAGATGTTTGGATGGGGTTTGATGCTTCCTAAGAAAGCAGCTGCACCCGGGTTTTCACATCTACCTCAGTAAGAACAAGGAGAAACCTGCCAGAGAATTGACAGCATTTGTGAGAGGCATTCATCTGTTACCTTTTCCCCTCCACTTTTGAGACAAGGAAAAGAGAAGTAAAAGCACAGAATCACTGAGGATGGAACAGACTGCTGACCTTTCCTGCTTGTCTCAGGTCCTGCACAGACATTTCAGGCACCTGTGTATTCACATTTTAGTTGCCCTTTTTTTCCCCTAGTATTGTAAGTAGCCAGAAAACACAAATCCTGTGGGTTACACCAACTCAGCCATTACTGGTAATTAAGCAGCTGTGTTTAAGATGTGGGGTTTTTTCATATCACACTTAGCTAGACATACTGAGACCCTGCAAACCAAAGTCAGGGGTGGACAGTTCTCCCTGGTGGCATCTGGCACAGGTCTCTCGAAAATGCAGTCAATATTAGACATGCTGAGCACCCTGTTGGCTCCTTTTACACGGGCTGCTGTGTCCCCTCCACTGGTCAGAATTCATGGGAATTGTGCTCTTAGGCATGGGTTTGTTTGGGATTGGAGTTACATTTTGGACCATATTCTTCTCTTGTTCCAGGGGATAGTGACCTCCAGTGGCAATAGGCCCTTGAAACAGAATCTTCTGACACCACAAACTACCCAAGAGGAAAACTATTTAGAGGTTTTTTCTCCCTTTTGCTAAGATAAAGCCTCTCCCTCCATCAGAAAGAATGGTGGCTAAAGGAAATATTCTTGCTGAAAACCAGGAATGACCAAACATGAGCTCCAATGGCAAACACAATGTGGTGTGTAGACTGAGGCGAGAGCTGGAGGTCACTCCTTTGTAGAAGCAAAGATGCTCCTTGTAGAGTAGCTACTGAGATCCTGCGTGTGCATCACTCCTGGGGCACCTCTGGAAGAGTTTAGCCTGGAGCAAGTCACTGATCAGGGAAAAAACCCAGCCAAGTAGATATTACATATTTTTGAGGACAGAGAGAGGCACAAAGTTGGCACCTGACTGATGTTCAGGAGGCAAAAAACCACTGGCAAGCTGCTGAAGGGAAGGGAAGAGGCAGCAACGTGGAGCCCAAGTAGGGAGAAGCCACTGAGGATGAACCACTGAACTTGAGAAATAAATATCAAAGAGAACCAAAAGGAAATGTGTGTGGAACCTAAAGCACGAGCTCTGGTCCTCTGCAGACTGAATGAGGATTTCAGGTGGGATTGCACCTTTTTTCCTGGTGTTGGTTGGCTGGTTTTGATTTGGGTTGGGCTTTTTTGCTCATTTTTTGTTTTCCTGCACAATTCAGCAAAAATTTGGTATAAATCTTCATACCAGGGTGCCATTTCCTGTGAACACAACCTCTGTTCTCTCCTTGCTCTGCATACTCAGAGGGGGGGGTGTGTGTGTGTGTTTGGACAAAGGCATTTCTTACATTTTTTTGCAGCTCAGTTAAGTGGTCTGCCTTTATATTTGTGAATTGACTCGAGAATGGCATCTGTAATTGGAATTTATTTTATGTTGCCTTTAAGTTTATTTAATCGCATTGTTGGAAGAATTTTATGACCATGTAATGGAAGGAATAAGAAAGGTTTAATTAAACTCTGAACTTCTTCACATTTCTACTCATAAAGTAGTTGCTTAATAGTTTATTTCCAAGGTGTCTTTCCAAGGTGTCAGTCCTTCTTCCCTCTTTGCTCATCTAACTCTCCTTTTCTCCCCCTGCCCCTTCCCAAATGATTTAGCATTTGGCTGAAACCATTTTTTATTTCAGCATTCGTGATCTATGCTGGAGACCCCATTATGTCCAACATAAAATTGTATTACTGGAATATTTTATCGTTGCCTGCAGAAGTGCTGTGCTATTTTAATTGCAATCCAGCTATTAATGAATGAGGAAGATCTATAATCTTGTGGGCATGAGTGACACATCTGGCGCTTCAAACCCAAGCAGTGCCTTTCTTTAGCTGTATGCACAGTTCTGTGCTATTAGTGAGGAAGGAGAAAAATCGGATTACTTAAATAATTTCATTTTCTTTCTTCATATAAATATGAACACTCTTTTTAAATATGAGCACTCTTTCTCCTGAAATCACCTATTTTCTTCCTCATTTGGAAGAGTGGATGACAGTCAGCCTTTGTAGGCTGAGCCTGTGAACCTCAGCTAAAATAACACCAGCCTGGGAAGTATTCAAGCAGGCAGGGACCCTCTCCTTGTGGACCCTCAAAATTGAAAGCGTGATGTCACCATGATCACAGCATCAAAGAATCATTAAGGTCTGGAAAAGACCTCCCAAGATCATCGAGTCCAACCTTTGAGTGATGCCGTTGACGTTCAGAACTCCCACAGCATCTCGAATTCACAGCCTCTAATCTCTGTCTCTCAGGGTTTGCTCTGATTATCCTAGAGGCAGGTAGGGTGAGAAATGATGCCTTGCCTGGCACTGAACTAGTCAAGATACTTGGAGAGGCTCCAAGGGCAGTAGGTGGAAAGAATATTTTGCTTTCAGAGGCTCATTATGTGTGAGAGGGATGAGGCTGCTCTGCTGAGCCTTAGGACCGGGGTGTGAACTGTCTGCGTCCCCGACAATTACTCTGGTGGCTTTTGGGGGAGCTCTGCTGTGCGTGCTGAAGCTACTCTCTGGATCTGTTCTTCCTGCTTTTGGTGGCTAACAAATCCGCTTGTTGAATATTCAAACAGTAAAGAAAAAAGAGAGAAATTGTTAATTAAGCTCTGAAAGTCCAAGCCAGCACCGATCTGAGTGTTTATGGGATCCCTTCGCAGAGTTCTTTACGTGGCACTGCTTTTAAAAGCCAAGGGAAAAATAAAGTGTAGCAGATGTAAATAAAGTCCAACAGGGTGTGATTCCCATCTGGGAAATCAGAGTAGAGTATAATTTCAAGAGCTGAGGGACATAACAATGTTTGTGCTGACATTTGTGGGCTTTTAGAAAGATAATCTGAGCTACTCCCAAGGGCTGCACTTGTGGCCTCATCTTGCCTGAATAACTGGCAGGGCTGAAAACATCCTGCTTGTGTCCTGCAGGCCCTTTCCAGGGAGGGAACTGTGGTTCAATCCCCATCTGCACGTGCACTAAGGAGCCCAGAAATTTGGTGCTGGCTGTTTGGGTGGCAGTGGCAGGGCCGTGTTGGAGACCCAGCCCCGCCAGCAGCAGCAGAACTGGAATAAACCCTCTGCTCCCAGGGCTCACAAAACCGCTCTGGCAGCACTTGCTGGAGGTTCCAGCCCTTCCACCGAGCGCGGTGCTTTAGCCCGGGGGTGTGCCAGGCTCCCGTGGGTATCTGCGGGTGGGCATCTGCATTTTCACACGTCCTCTCCGCTGGGTTCCGTCCCTACCCGTGCCCTCGGACGTTTGCAGATGTGCCGCACAGCTGGAGCATCCTCTGCCTGGCGAAGGAGCACAGGCTGTTAGCGCGGGGTGTGACAAGTGGCACAAAGCAAAACCCCTCTGCGTGTGTTGTCACATAGGAACAGGACGTTTAGCGGAGGATTTTAAGTCTTTACGAGATGTGCGCTCTCCCTGTTTCTCGGCTCCCTCGGCGGTCGGGGCTGAGCAGTTCCCCCTTCCCTGTCACTACAAAAAGCTCCTGGAGGTGCCGCTATTTAACAAACACAGCTGAGATACGAAACAAGTTGTAGAAGATTCCAACATGCAATGGAAGATGTTGGGGGAGTGGGGTTCTTTTTCTTTATTTTTTTTTTCTTCTTTTTTCTCTTTACTTTAAAATGCTTTGGAACTGGCTAATAAAGTAGACACTCAAAGCTCTGATACTGAGAGCAGGTTACAGGCTGGTTTGTCAGGCCATGACTCATTGTGTAGCTCAGAAACCTCTTCTTGAAATTAAACTTTGAGTAGTTCTGGCATATTTTGTGCTCCATGTGAATGCAAACAGTGAGGTGGAGCACTAGAGGGAGCCTGTCTTTAGGCTTTAATGAACCGGTTCCCAGGTGGGTTCGGTGAAGCAGAGACTGAAACACGTAGGTGCGTGGCTGCAGAAACTGGGACTTTTGATAGAGTTTGGCATTATCCAGGATGCTTCCAAAATAAAGCAGAGGCATTAGGGATGGTAGAACATAATACTGTACTTGAGCACAACTGTAGTGGTTTTAACTGTGTTACCTCTGCCAGTGCTCAAGGGTTTCCTCGTTCGGATTGTCCCTTAATCCATTGACACAGCAGAAACTTTCCATTCATTTATTCTGTATGGTTGGGGAACAACATAAACAGTACCACGTTATCCTTTAAAGTGATTATAGATCCATCTGAAGCTTGGGGAGCTAAAAAAGTGTCAGGAACAGTAACAACTCTCAAAATAAATATGTAGATTCTTGGCATTGCTGTTTGGTTTTGGGTTTGGCGTGGGGTTTTTTTAATAAGTTACTCTGTCAGTTTAAAAACATGTTTTAGTGTTGCAGAAATTTGACCTCCTGTTGGCAGCACATGAGCAGTGCTAATCTCTGGTAAATCCTAACTACATGTCCAAGAATTTACAGTAGAGGAAAAATATGAGGCAGCACAGAAAGGAAAACTCTGAAATCACATAACTCTGTGTTCTACCAAAAACAGAAAAAGAAAACGTATTACCAAAGAATTTCCCGATTATGACTTCAGTGACCACCCAAAAATCTACTTCATAGTGAAGTTCTTTGCGAGTTCTGGGGTGAAAGGCTAATGGGTTTGCTTTTCTGAAACACATCCATTCTTCTGCTTGCATCGCTGCGAGCGGATTCACCACAGCTCGGGATCGTAACTGGCATGTTTGGTCCTTTGGCTGGTGGAGACATTGCAGAAGTGACAGTAAGAGCTCTCAGGGAGGATGGAGCCAGATGATGTGCACAGCTGTCAGAGCTGAAGCTGCTTTCACTCCGGAGGCATTACTTGGCCACCTTGCTACCGACAGGGAAGTAACCAAAGGCAAGACTAAGACTCCGGTGATGAAGGAGTGCGGTGTTACAAATTCAGGGCTTTTAGTAATGCAGAATCATTAGAATAGATGACTGAAATATGTTAATGAAGTGAAGTAACTTCTCTGGCACAGGTGGGGATTTTTATTTGCAAGCTGAAATGAATTAACTGGCAAATTAACATTGATTCTGTAACACACAGACTGTGCTAAATGAACATTTAAGCCTCGTTTCACCTCTAAGTCCCTGCACCTGTGAAGCCTGGTGTTTGAGTCACCTGGGTCTGAGAGGCAGGGCTCAAAACCAAAGAAAAATGACCTGATTGTCTGTATTGGTAGTATAAGGTAGAGAGTTCGTGGCAGTAGGGGAATACTGTCATGAACATCCTAGAAAAGAGGTGGAGAGAAGTGGCAGGATGGAGAAAGACCAGGGAAAAGAAGCCTGGATCAAGCGTGAGGGCACAAGCTGAAAACAAAAGCTGCAGCAGGGAGGCACCCAGCCATCTCTTGAGTCTCAGCACTGGTAAGAATGAGTATTTCTGTAAGACTAATGGGGAGAACTTTTTTTCCTTAGGTTGAGAGGCACCTCAAGTCTCCATTTTCCATATTTAAATTAGATATTTTGGTTATTTATATTTGTCCTTTCCAGCATTCACCTCCAGTTATTTTAGGGAAGAGATCATCCTGGTATGAGCTTCTTGTGGTGATTTTTCTAAAAAAGAATTGCTCAGCAGGAGCACTTGCAATGAAATTGCAGTTTACTGCAATGAATAAGAATGCCATTCAGAAGAAAGAGAGGACAGATCGAAGTAAAATTGCTCAGGCTTGTCTATTACAGGCATCACCCTGTCTGAAAAGTGGGCAGTGGGTGCCAGGAAGGTGCTCCAGGTTGGGCGGTTAATTCTTTATGCTGAACGAGGCAGAGGCTTCAATGAACCATTCGGGTGCTGAGCAGCATCTTCGTTTACTGCATGGCTGGGAATATGTGTTGTCTCTGGATATCAGGGATTGGGCTGTATAGGAGGGTTGGCTGGGTGCAAGATGTAGAATGCTGATAAATCTCTTGTCTGGTGTCCTGGTGTTTGGAAAGACACTTTGACATGGGAAGAGATGAGTTCAGGGTTAGCCACAGAGGGTTCAGGCTCCTGAGCTGTTCCCTCAAGTGCCTGGAGGGTCTCAGCAATTCAGAGTTAAGACACATTCTGTCTCCTGTTGAAGCAGCAAAGAATGCCACAATTGTGGGTTATAGAACTGTCTGGGGGAATTGGCCCAAAATTGGTTCCTTGCCTGTTGTCTGTAGTCAGTTTATATAAATGTATGTTAACTATGGTGCCCAAAGCTTAATTTTGGGTATTCCATGTAAGGCCTTGCTAGAGAAAATATTGAAGGCTTTACAAGTTGACTTGTCATCCTTGTGGAGGCCCACACTAATCTAAATATCGTTCAGTTTTTAGTTCAGGTGACATACAGGCAAACCTACAGCCTTATAATATGCCAAGGCAGTGTGTGTGTGGGCAGGGAGCCTCAAACCGAGCACACCCTGCATGTATCCTTGGACGTAGGACGAGGAGATGGAATTCTCCTCTGCAGGAACAAACAGTGCTTCCCTTTTCCCCACTCCTTTGTGTATGGTCCAATGTACGCGTGTCCTTCTTGTCTTGCAAAAAACATTCAGCCTCCTTCATTTTGAAGAGAGGCTGGAAGCTGGTTGAATTCTGAAGCAGAAAGGGAGGTAATGGTGGCAAAAAGGGCTTGCTGTGTACACGTGCTTGTAGCTGCTGTGCTGGCGTCTCGATCTGACTTTGCCTCTTAGCTATAGTGCAAGTGTCTGGGTGGGCTCTGTCAGATCTAATATTGCCTGCAATGAGAGCTGAATTTATTATGGTACTTGTACCTCTCTTCTCGTTCCTACCTGTGGTGACCTCTCTGTGCTCCAGGTCAGCTGGCTGAATTCTCTCAAGTCTTTTATTCTTGCCTGTGGTTTTAAAGGCACTTGAAAGTTTCTACGGATCTTTGCTAATGAAAGCATCTTCAGTTTGAAGGCTGCAGTCACGATCACACATTTGCTGTACAAATTGTTTTTGGTTTGTTTTTTTTTTTTCGTGGTTCCTATCTCAGTTTACAATCTAAAAGGAAGACAGTAGAGAGAAGTTTAGTAAAACAAACTGTGAGGGAACTGGAGGGACTGAAAGACTCATTCTTCTTAGAATGAAAAGCAGGTCATTATAACTATAAATATGAGAATACTTCGTTAATTTCTCTTCACACAATGGCATTTTCACATAAACACAGCCTGCCTTGTGATCGAAGACTCTTTCCTTGCAAACATCCCTATTAAATTGCTTCTAAAAGGATTTAAAACGCAAATTCCCGTTGGTGAAGCTTAAAATCAGAAAGTTACAAAATAAGAAACAAATGTTGACAGGACTTGCCCAGGGACAGAATATTCCTACTTTCTCTCAAGTTACAGCAACATTTCCCAGTCTTCCCTGCTCTTCTTTCGGTGTAGCAGGTCCCTTGCAAGTCTTGTTGGATTGTCTATTCTTAGCCCAGGATTTCAATAATGGAAGAGTATGTTTAACAGGACATAAAATCATCTCCTTCTGGATTTTAAGGAGGTTGCTGAGACTTTGCCCGTATCACCTGCATTACCAAACCCTCCTTCCAGTTCGGTGTTTTATGTCTACTGCTTTAATTTCTTCACAAGTCCCTCTGTTTGTATTTGGCATCTGGTCTAAGTAAGAGAGGGTCAAACATTTAGTCATGTGAGCAGCTGTCAGTGTTTGGTCTCTTCCTTACCTCTCTGCTGTTTCTCGGTGACCTCCTTTGGAATCCAGTTTAGAATGTCCATGTTTCTCTGCACTGTGTTTGCTGACCTTTTATCCAACATTTTTCTGCTGTGAAGTGTTACAAGCTATCTTGGAGTCCAAATACATTATGTCTGTTACTCTGTCCCATCGGTTCTTATTGTGAGTTTTTCGCAGAAGTTGATCAGATTTGTTCAGCATGACCTGCTATCTCATGATTTCCCGTTGCACCTCTCCCTTTGCATGTGTCCCTTTAGCGTTTATGTCACTCGTGTCCCCGTTGTAATGACTGTGTCCCACATACAAACCCATTTTCATTCCGTGTTAGTCACCTTTGCTTCCCTTCTGATTTCTGTACTGCTGCTAATGCTGTTTCCTCTGCTTCACTTATTTGAATGGTTACCACTGCTCCATCCGTGTTAATTTTCAAGTCTGACATATATAAAGTGAATAGGGTGTGAATTCTGAATGTGTTGGCCTCCCTTTTTTTAAAGTAGGAGGAATTCAACCTCTGTGTGTGTAACAGACATCTGATCCATCAAGAGACAGTCTAGGGCTGTGAGCAAACCCAAATCCTGCTAGTTAATATGAACGCAAACATTTCCTAAGAGAACTTTGCTCTTCTCAGTCAGGCTAAAAATCCTCATTTTCTGAAATGTGCAGTAGTGAATGATGTGTGTTGAAACAGTTCAGACTTTTGAGTAGAATAAATCCTAAACACAGACTTTCAGATCGCAGTTATAAACCTGGAAGGATGAGTTGAGTTGTTTGTTTGTTTTCCTCTCACCGTAGGACAAGTAGTGCTGCAAGAAAAGCCCAATTGGAGTTGACAGATCCGAGGAGGTGATGGGAAATGGTTTAGAGGAGGTTCCTTTGGCCACAGACTCTATAGGAATATCTGCACAACCGGGGACTTAACTGCAAAAGATTTTGCCTCAAAAACATGTCTAATTTCATTTCTAAAACCCTTCCAGTGGAGGTGAAAGTGTCTCGTATCTGTGTATTATTTAACCCCAGGAGGGTTTCATAATGGACATCAAAACAGATGAGTTGTGACAGACACTTCCTGAAGTCTGGGGTAGCCGTTCACACTTGGGCATCCAGTGACCGTCACCATCGCGGGGACTTTTGTGCGTTTCTTTTTTGCAAATTCAAAGTAATTTCAGGAGCTCTTTCTCCATTCTCTGGCCGTGCTCGTTTCTTTCCTTGAGGTGCTTATTGTATTTCTCCTCACCGTTTCATGACTATTATGTGCATGTTGGCATTCCTCTGGTATTTGATGCTTTGGGATATAGAACAGAATATGCTGTGTTGAAAGGGACCTGCCAGGATTACTGAGCCCAACTCCTGGCCCTGCACAGACACCCCAACAATCCCACCCTGTTGTCCAAACCCTCCTGGAGCTCTGGCAGCCTTGGGGCCGTGCCCACTGCCCTGGGGAGCCTGGTCAGTGCCCACCACCCTCTGGGGGAAGCACCTTTTCCTGAGATCCAACCTTTGCACTTCTTGTGTTACCCTGAGCAGCTCAAGCACCGCATCGAGTTCAGTACTCAGCAATAATCAGTAAATTAATATTAGAAATTATGTAGTGTTTGCATCTGCATTCTTGGAGTGCCTTTGAAATGCTTAAACTCATGTTCGCTCTGTCTCAAGAGATTTTGATATATGGTTTTTATTCTGATCTACCACAGCTTAAAGAGCATGTGTTGGTGATTGAGAACTTGGTTCTTGGTTCTTGGAATTTGAGGCAGTAACCGGTTGCCTAAACAGAGGATTAGATCACAGGAGGCACTACTGTCCTAGCTAGACATCTGTCTTCACCAACCCAGCCCCTTCTTCCGAGGCACAGCGCTGCTCTGCAGCAAAGGGCCATTGCTCCTCGTGCCGTGGCTGTACCGCCCCAGGTTTGGGCAGGACCGAAACCTCGGAGGCTGCCCACTCCTTGCTCGACATCTGCTCGCCGTGGTTCGGGTGCTTCACCCACTGAGCTGAAGAGTTTGGGGGTCACTGGGGCATGATCAGGAGCACTTGGCAGCCACAAGGTCTCAGCAGGGGGACCGTGGAATGTAGGCCAAGACTGACGGAAAGCCTGTCGTGTTGGTAGAGTTTAATTTGCTTATGCCCGCACCAGGGCGGTTGCCTGAACTCCAGGCTTTATTTATTTTTACTCTTTTTCAGGGAAACTTTAGTTGTTGGAATGGTAACTGGCAGCAGGCGTGTTCCCTCTCCATGTACAGTAGGGAGGGAAGGGGGCAAGCATGTGGAATCAGCTAACTTCAGGGTTTTTCCAAGTCTAGCAGAGGTGGTTTAGGATTTTAGTATCTGTCTCACTGTTACCTCCACCTTTCACATCTCAGGAGTGGGGAGATATTATCTCTTACTCCCTTTCAGGAAACCATCTACCTTAGAGGTGAATGATCCCTGCTTTGGTTGTTTGCAGAACTGAGCAGTGCTCCGGGTTCCACTGCTTGGCAAGATGTCTAAAGGTTACTCGTTGTGTTTCTGTCCCATCGTCTCACAAGTCGTGCCAGTGTTCTGAGGCACGTAATAAATATTCAGATGTACAGGTGTGAACATAGGAGGTGTTAACACATAAAACCCTGAACCCAACCCCAGACTGTCACCTGGCTTGCCTGCTAAACCAGTCCCACCCTCTTATTCTGTAGCCTCAAAACAAGGCTTGGCTGAAGTCCCCGAGTTCCTCCTTCCTGCCAGCCACCAACGTTTTACAGCCACTTGGATCTTTCTGAACTGCAGCAGCTGAATTTATTGAAGCTGGAGGTATCTAAGTGTTGGATGCTTTGATTATGAAGCAGAGCTCGTGCTGGAATGCAGCCTCGTCTCCCAAAAGCCTGTGGAGTGGTGCCTGGGAGATGTTTTGCAGCCTACGTGGTGTTTCAGTGCAGAGAAAGTGATGCCACAGGGCAGCTGTTGATATTCTGTGTACACAGTGAAAATGCACATTAAGGAGGCAAAGGTCGTTCCATAAGACTGATTTGCTGCTGTCGAGACTCATTTATCACGTGTTTCTACAAGAGACTTGGGTGCAGGTGCTTGCAGGTTGTTGTGGAGAGATCAGAAGGACGCAGCCAGTCCTCACGGGGGAGAACACACGGCCATAAGTCTTTCCAGGGGCAGGAATCCACGTATTGCCTGCGGACTGTGGCTCTGTTCAGCTCAACATCCTCACTCCAGCAGGGGCCAGTAGTGGAAGCCTAGGGAAAAGTGCGGGGACAGGTGAAAGGAATGGGTTTTTGCATGAATCAGTCAGGTGTGGGGGGGTTTGTGTCTGTGTCTAAACCCTCAGGGTGGAGTCTTCTGCTGGGGATCCCACGGTGCAGCCCTGGCTCACACAGGGTGATGCTGTTACTGAACCCACCTCCGAGGAGTCAAAGGGTTCGTGCTCTTTGGCTCTCGCGCTGGGACAAGCAGGGAGTAATTGTGCTCTGGCCACCACCTGCAGGTTTGCAGTCTTGTTTTGGAAGCCACTCATGTATTTCTTTGTGCTTTTCCATTGGCCTTTTTCGCCTTTGCTGTTTCTACTATGTCCGTTTTCAGATGAGTTGGGAAGAACTCTGAAGAAATCCTAGACATTTTTATTAAATTGTTCTCAGTTCTTTTCATAACAATTCCTAACTTCCTACCTGCCTTTTAGTCTGTTTCTAAAAAACAAGACATGCTTTTTTAGTTTTGTATTAAACCATCTGCATCTAACTCCCCAATTTGTTTTTCCTGAGTGAGAATAACCACTTTGGAGCTTGTCAGTATCTATAAAACATATGTGAATTTTAATTTTTTGGGCCAGTAAGGTCTGGTGCTGGAGACTTGCTGCTCTTTAGGGGTATTTTTCCTTAATGTCACGTAGTTGTGCTTCAGCCTGGGAGGAGATCCTATGACACATCCTGTGAAGGATTCCAAGGTGAAAAGCTATAAAAATCCTCTCCAGTCAAGATGATTCAGAATAATTTATTTTGCTCTGCCGTGGCCTTATGTTTTCTGTTTCCATGACTCTTTAATGGGCTTTTGGCTTCTGATGTGCTTGTAAAACGATGTCTTGGCTTTTATGCAATTACTGCATTGGTCCTCGCGTGTGTTTTAGGTTCTCATATGATGCTTTTACCTTTAACCTGCCAGAGTTAGTTCTTTTAAATCTTCTCATACGGATATCAATCCAACTTTCTGACGGACTTTTCCTTTTTACTGAGAGTCTGCTTCACCTGCTTAACGCAGTGCAAGTGTCCTGGGGATGAAGTGGACATGGATACGAGTCCTACTCATACCAGAAAAGCTCTGTTTGCTTGGAGATGATTGAACAACTCTCAGCTGGGGCTTCTAAAGACATGTGAGCCAACAGGGGCTGGGGCTGCTTGAGGGACCTCCGTCCAACAGGACAGGGAGAGCCAAGGCTCCACTCCTTGTTTAGCATCAGTTTCTCCAAGTGCTTGTGATCATCCTCCCACACTTTGCCTGTAACAGCAGCAAAGTAAGTGGGTTTTAGAAGAACTAAATACTTGCACTGTCTGTCACCAGGTGTGCTGCCTTTTGCTGACCTGGTCCCTTTAGACAGGCAATTGGTATTGTTGGTATTAACCATTTGGAGGAGGCACGGTGCAGTTTGGTCTCTCGTGCCTCTGATACCAAATTAAATCCCTTGGGAACTGTCTGCAGAATGCCTAATTGTGTTAGGTCTTTAGAATTTGTATCTTTACCAAGACAGGATTATTTTCTTATTTGTATTAACTGCCTTATTGGTATGTTTGTAAACTAGTCCCTGGCTTGCATATAGTTGTGTATATGTCCCTGCCTCTGTCAGGGTATTTATGTCTCAATTAAAATGGAATGTAAGCTGCTAAATAAGAAGGTTAATTTGAAAGTTAGGTGTGTGTGGTGATGAATAACGTGTTACAGCTGTATTCCTTGCTTAAAGCAATGTGGAGGTGTTAATCCCATTGCGAAACTCCCACCCCACCCACCAAACGAAAAGAATTAGATACAGTGTCAAAGAGAAATGCAAAATAAGTGATTTGTTTGTGCCAGTGCTTTCAGTTTTGTATTACGGTGGTTTTAAACAGTTAAAGTTATCCTCAGAGTTAGTTTCTCTCTCAGAAAGTGCCGGGCATAAAGGTATTTTCAGAAAATCTCATGTGAAATTGTTACCGATGAAGAAATCATAGGACATTATTAATAACAGCTCTGAGAGGCAAAAGCTCCTTTCAGGATGTCTTTAATAGTATGATATTCTTTTTCTTTAGTGAGAAAATCACGTCAGTTTGTATGTGATGTGCTGGTTTAATGGGTATTCTGATTTATTTATCAGCTCTGAATTCTATATGGATGAACCACTAAAATGACATATACAGCTGAATAATTTTATTAAACACCATTGTGTTACTGCACTATGGAGGTAAAACTATCTTCATATAAACTGCCTGTTTTCAGTATGTCATGTGAACTTTTACAGCTGGCCTGAGGTAGACTCTGAGTGCTGCTATGCCATGCTGCTTCTTATGCCTTTAAAAATTACAGCTTCACTCCTTTCCAAAAGTGACATACATTTTACTTTAGCAGACTTTTTAAGTTGCTAAAAATTACCGAAGAAGAAAATAAACATACCCTCAAAATAAAGCAACAGCCTGATATATAATGTGAAGTCTAGACAGGTTTGCAGTAGAATATTTTCCATTTTAACCATGCAGTGATCTGGGCACTGAGAAGCTGCCACTATGATTCAAGGTTGGAGGGAATTTATGTCTTTTATTAGAATTCTTGATCTTGTGGAAGGGAACTTTATGCAACTCCACTGCATATGTCTGTAGGGATTTATGATTTTATTCAATCCTCAAAGAGAAAAGAGGGAGAGAGAATTCATAATTGGCTTCCTACAGATTAGGAATCCTTGTAGTCTGGGCAAGAGTACGCTCTGCTCCCTCATCTTACTTTCATCTCAGAATCTCAAATGAGTAACTGTTACAGCCACGATTAAAGAATTCAACTTGATGCACTTTCCCAGCTTTTGTGGGTTGAATAATTGTGAAGGCATTGTGCTTAAGGAGGGAAAAAAAATCACAAATTGTGCTCCTGAACGAAGCACGACAGAGCAGCGGCTCTGAAATGCTCTTTGGCCAGAGCAGGGCAGGGAATGCTTTCTGTGTCGGTCACAATTCCGGGACAGCAGTGAGAAAACATTCTCCTCTCACGGTGTGAGTGCAAGCCCTGTGTGAATTCAGCCTTTCTGGCACGCAGGAGAGCAAACCCGCGGGTGTGAGTCAGCTCAGCTGGGTTTTACAGGGGTTCAGACCTGGGAATGGCCCTGACTGGTGCCTGTCAACACCAGTGAGCTGCCAGTCATTTCAATTACGCTGCGCCGAGGTGCTTATTACACCTAAACAGCAAAAGTCTTCAGTAGCTATAATTAGCTTTTGCAGCTCAATAAGTAAAGAATGCCTTTAATATCCAAAGCATGCAATCGTTTTATTTCATTCATGCAAATCATGCTTTCTGGAGCCGAGTAACTTCGCTTTGATCCGTGTGACCGCTTCCTTCATCCATCAGGGACACGGTGACGTGCCAGCTCCTGCGCTGTCTCCCTGCAGAGGGCAGGGCTTTGGGCTTCAGTTTTGTCTCATTCCATTCCATTCCTTGTCTCAGCTCACTGTGAGTGGCACCGCAGTCCCTCTGCCTGGTTTGTTGAGCCAGTGCCACGCTCCTTGCAGCTCCTGGCTTGGCTTCTTGCCTGTGTCACCTGTTTGAGTTGCACAGGGTGCAGGGCTGTATTTAAGCCCTTAGAAAATTCCCCTGGCTTATCAAGCCTTGTGAAAATTATCCGGGTGTCTTAACTTTTCTGGAGTTAGCAGTAATCGTGCTCTGCGTGTTTCGTGTCTCCTGCTGGGCTGTTTCAGCCCCGGCAGCACAAGGGGCTGGCGCTGGGGAAGGGTTGGCTCTCGAACTCCTGGTCGTGCAGAGGATGCGGCAAAGCACCCAAAGGACACACGGACAAAACTTATTGCGCCTTTTTTTTTTTAACCTTTAAACAGAGGAGCGATATTTTCTGGATGCTCACAGGAAGTTACTGTGAAACTTGTCACTGGGTGTCACTGTTACACCACAGGAGCCCGGGGGGAAAGTGGATATCTCTGGCCTCGAATTACAAGGGTCTTAAAAGCCTTAAGGAGCGGTGGCAGAGATCCGTAGCACCGGTGTGCGTGTGGAACCTCTTAGAGCTAAAGAATACGCTACAAGGGGGGTCGCTTGGTCTGAACTCCCCAATTTGAGCTCCGAGTGGTGTTTCCCGCTGGGTTTTTGGTGGTGTTGGGACCGCTGGGGAGCTGCTCCCTGTTGTTCGTGTGCAGTGGTGCTCAAAACAACCCAAATATTCACATTATATAAAGGAAAAGTGAAAGGGTTGCTAGAGGACACCTCACTTGTTCCCCTGAGGTCAATTATGGCTTAAACTGTCCCTGATTAATGTGGTTTTAAAAGCAGCACTGATGGTCGTTTTTCTTGGCTGTCTTTCCCCTCTTCTCACAGAGTTTTCTTAATGACAAACCTTGATGTCCTTTTCTGGAATTAAGGTATTGAGTCGTCTTCTACCTAGCAGGAACTGAGAATTAAACCTTTCTGGTTTGCTTCAGGCTCTTAAGGGGTTGTTTTGGGGGTTTAGAGTGTGTTTTAAACTTTGTTTTAAGGTAACAATCCAATAAACGTGTAAACCAGGGGAATATGGGAGCTTACAAGACTAGCCATGGCACCTTCACAAGCACGATGATATACCACACTTCTTACAAAGTAAGAACCGTGCCCACTATTAAAATGTTGTTTTTATCTTGTTTTAGTGAAGCAGGGGGGGTGAATAAAGGTTAAAAACTCTTGCTGGTGATTCAAACTTTACTGCATTCTTTCCCTGTTTTCATTCAGATAAGATGCCCCCCTCTATAGCTCTAAATATCTACCTCTGGTTTTTCCTGGTTTGTTTCAGTTTGGGGCATTTTTCCAGATCCTCTAACGTAGCATATCACATTTTGGAAGACGCATGGAGGAAGATTTCTTCAGCTATTGTGTAATTCTAGAGCATCTACTGATGTGAACAGTGTCAGGATTTCATCCTGAGTGTCAGCAGGTCAATTTACCCCCATGGCATTTCTCTGGCCACTCAACTACCTGTTGAAAATCCCTTGCAGGATGGAATAGTGTTACTAAGAGGATTACCTGGCAGCGAGCTACTGGGAACTGCTGGAATTGGGATTTTTGGACTGGTTTGCGCCCTGGTTTTGCAGCATGCACCTTCTGTGAAGCTGCACCAAAAGGCAGCTTACTGCAGTCACTGTAGCTCTGATGCAATAAATGCAAGCACAGAATTCAAGAAATGCTTAAAACACCCCAAATTGACATTCTAAGTTGTTTCATGATATCACTCAGAGGAATTCTTCACTTAAACTGGCATGACAGTGACATCTGAGGCTTTATTAAAATGAAAGTTTCACTTTTACTTTTAGATTTCCCCTTTTTATTGTCACGCAGGAGCAGGAGGGATCGCACAGAAAAGGCACGGGTAGTCTTTTGAGGTGGCTAAAGGGATTTTAACCACTAGAAAAATGTCAACCTTGAAACACTGAACAGTTTCTAGGTATAGATTTCTGTGCTAAGGGGTCAAACCTGCTCAGATAAATTGCTGAAGTCATCATACATTTAGTTGCATTTTACCTCTTCCTTGTGATCAGATATTTGCAGGTCTTCTTCTGGAACTGTGGGTCTTGGGCAGGATTGATGAGGCCAGTGCTGTGATGGTCAACTAATTGTCCATAGCACTTGTTGAAAACCTTCTAGTTAATTAAATGCCATGTTTATTGTTGCTATAAATGGACACAAGCTTTTATTTCTTCCCTGCTAATCATCCCACGTTTATCAGCACTGGTTGACTCTTTAGATTTCCTAGTTTATTGAGGAAAATCTAAATTATTTTCTCAGAAGAGGGGATTAGCACCAGCATTGTTGTCAGTTGCATTGACAGCTGATGCTTTCTTCACAAGCATATTAAATCGACCTCATTAGTTTTTGCGTTCAACTCCTTTAAACACAAAAGATTGTATTTCAGTGGGAGCCAATCACGTTAATTACATCTGATCAGTTTGCATATTCAAAAGCCGCTGCCTGTTTTATGGACAGCAAAAATAAACACCGTATCTTTTTAATAATTTTAAGTGGGTCACTTTCAGGGCTGTATCAGTTTTAAATAAATTATCATATCGTTGGGGGCCATGGGCAAAAGCTTTTTATTAGTGTTGTGACACTTTGGAGTTTGTTTTTTGAGGAGAGCAGTATTTGTTTATTAAGTCACTACCAGCCAACCACTTCAAAGGTACGATAGTTTATCTCGTCCGCTTCCTGGGAGTTCTACGTTGAAGGATGAGATTTCAGGTCCCTTCCAACTCAAACCCTTCTGAGATTCAGATGGACACCTATGGATGCTCCAAGAACGAACCCTCTTCACAAAACTGCTGCTTTGGGGATCTTTCCCCTCCCTCTCGCTGTTGCCCAGCCCTGCCCCGGTGTTTGCCATCACTTTGTGGAGCCTCTGACCTGCTGTTGGGAGGTGTCTGCGGACAGGGGGGTGTGAACTCTACCCAATAGAACAGTCAGACTCCAGAGTTTCCAGCTTGGATGTTTTTGGGTTGCGCTGGCAGTGTTTACACAAGTGCTCAAAGGAGGCTTTTTTTTTATTTCCGTGTGCCTGTTTACGCTCTCCACTTTGGAGACTCTCGAAGCCATCGGCCCTTGGAGAGCCCTTACGCAGCGCTCGGGAGCCCTTGATTGATGAGGAGAAAAGCCCTGCTAGTGAATCATGGGGAAAACATTCCATAACAAACCGGCCTCTTAATGAGGGTCCCCACCGCCTTCGCAGGGGCTGCAAGGAAAGGGATGGGGCGGAGAGACCCTGTTGTGTTGCCAAACTGCTCGAGAGACACCACGGTGGGGGGAACGGCTCAGGCACCCGGCTTTGTGTGCAAATTTCCCACCAGAGCTAAGCAACTGCTTTTATTTTATTTTTTTTCCNCCCAAGAATTTAATTAAGTGGGTTTGGAGTCCGGCACTGGCCTAACAAGCACTTCTTCATGAATGAAAGATTTGTCTCTGGCGGGCAGGCAAGGCTCCCACCACTGTCAGCAGCAATTACTGCCAGCCCTGGCCACTCCAACAGCTCCTGAGAACGGGAGGGTGCTGAGCAGGCAGGGCAGCCCGGAGGGGAGGGAGCTGGGCACGGGCACTGCCTGTTTTACAGCAAACTTGTCAGCCTGGCAGCCAAGATTATAACCAGAGCCTGGGGAGGGTTTGGCTAAAGATGCCCGTGCAGTCCAGGTGTGACACACCTGGCAGGTGTGACACCCCTTGGGATGAGGGAGCTTGTAGGGACCTCTGTGAGGAGAAAAGGGGATGGGTGTTTGTTGGGGTGGGGTATGACAAGCAGTTACCCCAGAGGAGGCGAAGGGAATTTCACTTAAGTTTAAAGGGATGGTTACAGCAACCCCTTTGATGAAGCCACTGATCTTAATTTGTAGGCCCATTTGAATGGGATTTAATAGGGACCTAATGATTTTTTTCCCCCTCTATGCATCGCTGTCCTTAGGGACCAGTTTCTTGTCATAGCCTTTGTCTTTGGAAAACCGACCTCTGTAGCACTGAGGTGACTTGTCATTTGAGAAACAGCTAAAACCAGACATCAAACCCACAGCTTTTTGTGTTAGGGGAAAACATGTGCAGCAGCAGTGATCTTGCAGCTCCTATGCAGTCTGCTGCCTGCACCCTGAGAACACCTATCTGCTAGTTTGCTGTCCATGTGCTGAATAAAAGTTGTTATCCAGTGGATATTCTGTAGGAAAGTAATGTATTCTCATAATCAACCTGAGGCTGGGATGTGAATTGAAATGTGTGACAGCACGGTCAGTGCTCAGTGGCCAACAATGCAAGTACAGTTCCCGGTGTGCAGAATCTGTGATTATTTATTTAAACCACAGTAAGGTTGCCTCTGTAACAGCACCGCCAGGTTTGCTGCTTGTACTTGGTTTTATTCCACTCCCTAAATGCCCTGAAACTTCCTGCCAGGGTACAGAAGTGATGCAGTTCTGCACTGTGTCCCTCCACTCTCAGAGAATCCGAATGCTGCCCAAAATCGCTTTTTTTTCACTCAGGTTTATGGATGCAGCTTCTGCCTTGGGTTGATTGCTGTCAGTTTAAAGCCCTGACAGCACGATTTAAAAACTGACACGTTGTACAATGAGCTGCCTGATCATCAGCTTGGTGCAGACAACAAGAAGTTTCTTTGGGGCATTTTCACAAGCAGCTCAGGGTGAGAAATACAGCTCTGTTAATGTAATGCTTTATCTATAAAGTGCTTTGAAATTTTTCCAATTAATGGTTATAACACCCACAGAGTGTCAGTCAGCGGATTTTCACCCAAGGTGACCATTGGTTTATTTTAGTTCAGTTTTTGCAGAAGATATTTATAGTAGTAGTTCCTATGGTTAGAAAACCATCTAATAAGGCAAAAATTCAAGTTCTTATTTAAAAGCGGGGGGAAATGTGGCAGCGATTACCAGTGTGTTCCCAGAAGAGTAGCACATTAGTTATTGATATGGGGTTTTTTTGCAAGTATTAAAAATTCTTTCAGGTTTCCAGATTCTTTTCCCCCTCTCAACTCTGCTTTTATGGATGAACATCTCTTGAGACAGTCCAATGAATACCCTGAGAAAAGCAGCCCTGAGTGCCAGTGCTCTCTTTTGAAAAGCAGCCTGCAGGTGTGTCCTCGGTAGCACACCAAACACATCTGAAGCTTGCCCTTTCCACTCACTGGTGTGTTAAGTCTCACCCACAAAAGCTAATCTTTGGCACAATAAGTCAATCCTCGTGGCAGGCACTTTTCTAGCAGCAGCTCTTTCTTTCCTGAGCTGCTGTGCACAATGTTCCACTGTGCTCATCTCCACTGACGTGAGAAGGAAGAAATGGGTTTTTTCCACAGCCATGACACGCTGTCCACTTTTTTAATCACTAATTTCAAATAGTTTAGAAGGCTTTTCATTTTCTTTTCTGACTTCATGCAAAAGCTGTTCTTCCTTCTATCTGCTGCTGCACGCTCTGTGCTGATGTTGATGCTGTGCTGTGCAATAACCTCATCCCAGGCGCTGCAGAGGCAGCAGAGCCCAGGGCTCTCTGTGGGGTCTCAGGGCAGGAATCTCCTGTTTCCTTGGTCACCCTCGGGGGATTTCAATGACAGAGGAATGTGAGGTAACAATTGGCTTCTGTTCCTCCTCAAATGCCTGATCTCATCAGTGTACACACCGAGGGGAAATTCTAGAAGGGGGCAAACTTTTACTTTTTCTCGCTTGTTTTGAATAGGTGGGCGAGGGAAAGGTTTGAGATGTGAGGAGTGAAGGGAAGAGGCAGAACTGGGAAAGCAGCTGGAAGCAGGACCATAAATTTGAGTAATTTAAGATGTGGCTGCAGAGAATGGGGAAGAAATTGATGTAATCTCTTCTTTTAATTAAATTTAATTGCAAGACTGCTTTTCATAAGAACAGATAGGAGGCATTTCTGCTCAGTCTGTGTGTCCACCTTGTTGCAGAGTAGAAGGACTTTCAATGCCAACACAGTATTTCTGGAGTGGCAGCACACACCCTCCAAAGCCCAAATTTTAAATTAGGATCTTCACAGGTAGAAGAAAGTGCTGCTTGGGTTTAAAGTTTTTAATATAGACAGTGTCAGCCACTAGGAATAGTCATTATACTGAATTATTAGATTTTTGTAAATAAACTCTTCCAATAAAATGCTCAGCATTTTGTAAAGTTGAAAATAAAGTGTGGAAATTAATTCATCACAATGAGGTTGCATCTTCTCAAACAGCCTTACAAAGAAAAAAAAATGACTTCTCTTCAACACAGGCTTAAACTGACTGTGCTTCTATTACCAAGGCTTTATTCTAATAAATATACACAGGAATGAATTGTGAATTTATGAATTCATTAGTTCACAGGAACAATCTAGCCTAAAACTTTGTCCCTCATGGTGAGCACATTTCACTTGTGCTACAGTTTTAGGGACCTTCTCATCAATAGAAGAACGGTGTGGAATGCATCTGTGTTCACACAGTTGAATGGACTTGCATCAAATATGAAGAAGTTAATATATTTTCAGTAACACTGGCTCGTGCTGATCCTTCTTATTTTGGTTTGCAGCCTATGCAGGATCAATACAGGGCTACTCTGAATGTCCTACAGGTACTCCAAATTCTTTTTGGCAGCTCCTTCAGGAAGACAGATCTAGTCTAGCATGTAATTAGTGCTGGTGATTCCACTCTGATCTTTTCACTCCTATAATGTGCATCTCTGACTGAGAAGGAGATAATAGACAATCATGGAAGGAAATCCTTGATTATGGCTTGATTGAGCTTGTGGGAGCTCTAGAGAGCTGGTGTTGTCATGGTTTCCAAACCATTTAACGTGTGACATTTTTGCGTAGATGAGATGTTAGATAGCCATCCAAAAAATTGTAATTTGGATTATGTCTAATCCCTCTTTGAATGTCAGATCAGGCTTATTTTCATAGGAATTCAGTAACCAGTTCTCATATTAGAAGCTGTAAAACCCATATTGTCTTCCAGAAAATTTGCAAAACAGAGGACTTGTCTGGGAAGCGAAACTTCTGCCATTCAACACAAGAAGCAGATTTGCAGTTTTGAACAATGCATGTTGGTAAACAATTCCAAATCTTCTTAGCTTTTAGCTACCACATCAATAATGAATTGCAATTAAAAAAATAAATAAATAAAGATCCCTTTACTCTGGGATTGGTAAAAGTTTGCTGAAAATTCCCAACCTCAGTATCTCAACCCAGGCTGGACTTTCAAGAAAACCCCATTTGAAATATGTAGGAAGAGACCTCTGAAGGTCACCTGGTCCAACCCACTGCTCTGAGATGGTCCAAAGTAGACGAGGCTGCTGAAGGGCCTTGTCCAATTGAATTTCCCCTGTGTGGAGGAACTGTAGGGGTGATACAGGACATTATTAAACCAAAATACTGGGGCATTTTCAGTGTCCAGTTTTTGTGTCTTGGTAAGCGCAGGCATCGGTGCACTTCTAGAAAGGATTTTATTTTCAACACTAATTTTATTAGAGCCAGCAGAGGGAGCACAACAAAAAAAGTAATTGAACTGACAGATATTTCTACTTGTCTGTAGTCTAATTTAGAAGAGTTCTTCAGATACGTCGGTGTTGCAAGTCCATTTTGCTGGTAAGGGAAGTGTGTGGTGAGGTGGGGGTGAATAAATACAGAAGTAGAAGGGCAGGCACAAGGCTACTTTTCAAAACAAGAAATAGTGTTCCTTGTATTCTGTAGCTGCCCTTGGTATCACATGAATGAAGGACAGTATTTCGTGCTGGAATACTAGATAACCTAATGCAGCTGCTCTAGTAACTCAGTAACCTGTAGAATCCTTGCTAAATCGTGATAGAAATGCAATTTTTACTGACTTAAAACTAAATTTGCTCGTTTACTCACGTGCTGTGGCTCTCAGTAGATTCAAGGAAAATCAGAGAGGTACCGGGTTCATCCTTTGTGAGGAGGAGGTCTTTTGGTGATACGTGCACATAGAGCACAGTGAAAACTTGAAGTCTGACTGTTGCTTAAAGTTTGTAGCCATATTTGACTATATCTGTTCCTTTGGTTTCAATTTTTTTCTCAAACCAGCACTCATTGCCCAACTTTTCGGTTTGCATTTGGGCAACTCACTAGCTGGTACTACTGTAACGCGTAGGGATGACAGGCATGAGGAAATCATTCCTAAAGCGGTGGGTTTGGTGCTCCCCTGTTTCAGTGCCTTACTCTGTAAGGTTCTTTCGCGTGTCCTTGTGCGGCGGGGCCGCTGCCGTGGCTGGTAGAGCTGTGAATTGTCACCCACCCTGCTGTTACTGACTTCAGCAGTGGGGCATCCATCTCTCAGAGGCTGGCGTGCGCTCCCAGTCCCGCAGAGAACCAAAATGCTTCGCAAGTGGTTGGTTCTACCTTCTCCTGCCCTTCGGATGTTGTTAAATCTGGTGCATCCCCTGGAGGCGGCACCACAAAGCGTCCCTGGCAGCCGAGCAGTGGGAGAACAGCTGCACACGAGGAGCACTCTGGTTGTGAGTGCGTCGTTCAGGCTGGGTGTGATTACTTAGGCTTCCCTAGTAAAGTGGGTGCTGTGGAACTTGGAAGGTGCTCCGTTACTTCGATTTTTCTCTTTTCACCGAAATCCGAAGTTTGCTTCAGTTGACTGAAGATCTGCAGCCGCAACAGCTTGCGTTGACCAAACCACAACGGTGGGTTGGCTCAGCAGTTTGGAATTCAGCATCACTGCTGCTTCCTCCTGGCCCAGGCCCGCTGCCATTCTCTCAGCGCGCTGTAAAGCCTTCAGTCGTGATTAATGGTCAATGTGTTGATTGCTTTAATCCAGCACGTCAGTTGTCTGCCTCGGTGGCACCTTCTCTCTACTGTCAAGCTTGTTGGGATCTGTGTGCCTGGGACAGAGCCTGAGGCATTTGGCTTTTTAGCTGTGAAGACAGGATTTGCAAATTAAATGGAAGAATGCTAATCACTTAATGTCCTTGTTTGTTCCTTTTTAAACTTTGCGGACTAGACAGCTAATCAATTATTTGAAATGATGGTTCCTGCAACGCTCACATATGAACACAGCACCCTAACAGAAGTCACTGGGCAATCTTGTAATAAGTTTGTGAACTGGGTAATTATTTAATTCC
The DNA here is from genome assembly GCA_013396755.1 of Sclerurus mexicanus. Lineage (NCBI taxonomy): Eukaryota > Metazoa > Chordata > Aves > Passeriformes > Furnariidae > Sclerurus > Sclerurus mexicanus. The sequence continues at coordinate 276,983 of VWZF01003733.1, read as the reverse complement.
TTACACAGTCTTGGCAACTGCATACACTGGCAGTCTGTGTGCTGATGGTTATTTCAATTTACTCAAGAGTCATAAGTAATATATTTGTGTATTTTGTCTAACTGTAGGATGTACATTTGAAATTTTGGGCCATACTTGAAGCTGCTGGGAATTATCTTAGTAGTTCTTTAATTTGTCTAAACTGCATCCTGATCATGGGTGACTCTTAGAGGTTCTGGTAAAAACAGTCAGAATAGTCCAAATAAATTAGTCCTGTGTGGTCTTCTGAAGATCATCCAGTTCACCTGGGTTAAAGCAGAGCTGCTGACAGGATTATTCAGTCACTGTGTCCACAAGCAGGCAGTGAAGGAGTGTTATAGCCCAGAGAGACCCCGTGGTTGGAAAAATTGACCAGATCAGGACAACACACTGAGGCTTTTCTTTCTCCTGCTGCTGAGTGGGAGAGTTCATGGGGGGTTTTCCCCCACTCCCTCTAAAGCAGGTGCTGTTTGCAGCTACCATGGACCTATGCAAGGTTATTGCAATACCATGTCCTTCCATCCTCAGTGTGAGCATGGCCCTGGACTGAACACTATTGTTATATGGAGGCATTACAGACACTGTAAGAAGAGTGGGATACCGTGTGCTTGTACCTCCAGTCCGCTCTTTTTGTACAAGGCTGTCTTGGGCAAAGGCACCACGTTTATATCACTGGCCCATCACTGAAAGAATTACCAAGTAAGAAGGCAACACCACGAGTCTCACAGTTAAATGCATGTCCCCTTATCAGGTATCCTCTTAAAGCCAGCAGTGAGTACACACAAGCTGGGTGCGTCAGGGATCGAGGGGGACAGAGTGGCAGATGTGGGCTGCTCTGAGCCCTGTCAGGAAGGAATGATTAATGAACAGCAGCTTCAGCTGAGGCTAACCTTTGGAGAGCCGAGCAGGACATCTGCAGAACTGTCAGAGCTTGACAAGGACAGAGCTGAACAACCAATTATTCCACCATCACTAAGGTGGGCTGTCAGTTTAATCCCAGACATTCACTTAGGCAAGGACAGGGAAATTTCTCCTTTACATAGCAGCACTCTGTTGTGACCTTAACTATTTCCACGCTGCTGAGGGGAGCCGTGGGGCAGCTCCACGTACGCAGGAGCTCCTGCACGCGGAGCAAGGGTGGAGTGGGCAGAGACCTTGTGTTAAGAGTCATCGTGCAAAGAGATGGAGTAGCTCTCTGCTGAACCGTAAGGACACGTGGGAATTCTTGTGACTTTAGGAAATGGTGACTACGAAACTGAGTATCCCACTGACGCTGTCCAAGTTTGGTTGTGACAAGAAAGGCTGGTCATTGCTCACATGTTCTGACTTGGCCACGGTGAGCTGTGCTTGTCCCCCACAAGAAGGTTGGGTGGTGTCTCAGGGTGGTTGGCAGCAGCTACTCCAGAGACCTGTGGAGTTTATGAAGCCTACTGGGAGCCTTTCAGATGGCTGAGTGGGAGTCAGAGTCAACCCAGACCAGGAGGGGACCTTCTAGTGCAGGTTTAGCTGCTGTCACACACTTCAGGGAACTCTCACAGACACCTCGTGCTACCAGAAAAAACCCAAGTGAGTGGGGGAAAAACACAGCCTGGGTGCAGCTCTGGAGGAAGGAACAGCACAGCCATGGCTTGTTGATTTTTCTGTGTTTTAAGGTCTTTATGTGCTCAATGAACACAAAAAATGGAACTGCCACTGTACCTCTCTCTCTAGATTCTCGTCTTTAATTAGGGTATTCACTTTGTAATCACTTTTATCCAGGAAACGCACTAATGTCCCAAAATGAGGACATAAAAAGACCTGAAAATGTTGAAGTCGAATTTTGCAGTGCAATAGAATAAATCTTACTCTCTTATGGTTCATTTTCTGTGTATGTTGGAGAAGTTTTTATTGAAAAAACCAGAGATGATAAATTCTGTCTGTTTTACACCTGTCTAGATATATTTTCAAGCGTATTTCTGTTAGGCAGAAGTTTTGTTAATGAACTCCCAGTCGAGGTTCAGGCATTACAGCAGTGTTCTAGATAGCAGAGAGCTTATCTGAATGAAGATAAAGTACTTTTCCATGGAATTATATTTGCAGATTGCCTCCAGTGCGTGCCAGCTGTAAAAAGACAGCATACCTACTGTGGTATTAAAATAGCAGAAGGATAAAAACGTAATATAAAATAGCAGAAAACGTTTGGATTTCTGATCAGTTGAAAAAATCTGCTCAAAAAACCTGCTCAAACAATAGTCCAGAGACCATGACTTTAATCACGCAGATGTTTCTTTACCTGGTGGATGTTATCACTAGTCCGAGTTTCCGTGTGTGTGCAGCACTTACTGCACTGCATCCCCGTTCCCTTTTTCGGGAAGCACGGGAAGGGGCCACAGCGCTCGAAAGGACAGAACCAGGTGCTCACGTAACCAAGAACTTGCGGAAAATTCCCAGCAAAGCGCCTGCGTCACACGGGAACGTTCCTTGGGAGCCGGGGATGTGCCAGATCTGTCGTTCAGTCTCCAAGGGTGTCGGCGCCGCCGCAGAAGGGGCCGCTCAGCGCGGTGGGTCAGGGAGGCTGCGAGGGGAACGGGCTGGGATATTGATTATTTGCTGCTGAATTGCAACCCAGGAATGTTGAAGCAGCAGGTATGCAGAACAGCGCTCGCAAAGCCGAGGCCGAGGCCAAAGTGATTGCTCTTCCTGCTTAGGAATGGATTAAATCCGGAATTCCAACGTTAACTCCCTTAGCCCTGCGAGACTCGGCTCGCAGAGTGGATCTCTTGGTTCTCTTCTGTGTTAGCTCAGGGGTTTGAGGGTTTTGTGTCTTTGGGTTTCCTTCCTCCTGCACTTCCCATCCGGGTTTGCAGAGCACACAATATTTGTCATGGTCCAGACTGGGCCTTTATTGCAATAGAGCAAAGGGAAAAAAAATTAGCAGAAAATAAGTAAAATTTTTCTTTAATTGCATTTCTAATATTTGTTTGGAATTGATAACAGTTGTGAAACGTCACTCGTTTTTAGCCAAAGTTAGTTGTCTGAGGACATGAATGACAGACACGTGGTATTTCGGTGTTAACTCCGTATCTTTTTGTGATTTTGGCATTAAAGAACGTGGTGTAGAACTCAAAAACTCCACTGCCATTGAGAACAGTGGACGAGCTTCTTATTAATTACTACTGGGGAAAGTTGACTTAAACATTCCTAAATGAATAAAGTCAAACGTATCGATCTATTCCACAGGTTGCTTGCTGGCCTTCTCTTTTTTGACAGAGGATGATTAATATAGAGGCTGCTTCCTCCAGTCTTGTTAATAAATATTCACTGACATCCTACAGAGAGATCAGCTCCTGTTTCTGGAGGCATCAGGTGGCTTTGAAATGTGAGCCTGAACCATGGGGAGAGTCCTGCCACAGCAGAAGGTAATCAAGTTAAACTAAAAAAATTTTGCCAAGTTTGTTTCTTAACATCTGAATCATTAATCCAGTTAAGGGGTATTTTGTTTTACTACAGATTTGAGGAGCACATGGCAGAGGAGGCTGCCTTGACAGATACAAAGCTGTGTATATCTAAAGAAAGGCAATATAAAATTGGGTACATTAATGAAGTGAGCTGCTTCTAGTAGGTCCCCAGTCCACAAAAGATCCCTTTTTGTTAAATTCTTGGAACGATGTTTTAGTAGAGATCAGAACATCTGGGAGCCAGGAGATGCTTCCCACTTTAACTTCAGTTATTTCTCCTCTTGGTCCTTTATATTGATTCCATGGTTGCCACGTGGACTTGTGCCCTTGCTGTTCATTAAGATGCATTATTGCCTAACAATATAGATGAAGTATCCATAAATGAAACAAACTAATTAATTACTGAACACAACGACACCATTTAGCCCTAAATTTTCATAGAAGGATTATCCAAGGATGTAATGCAGCACTGAGTGATTTAACAGAGCATCGTAACTCTTTTCTTTTTGCCATAAATTGTACCCTGGCATTGTAGCAGGATTCCCAAGAATTAAAAAAAACGAACAGGTGCTGTCAATGGTAATTTAAATAAGAAAAGACACATTAAGTGGTTCTTCTTTCACTAGTAATAGAAATTAATTAGCTTTGAGCTGCTTTGGAGGTTTTACATTTCTTGCTGTGGACTGTTATGTCTTATAATTGTATGGAAAGTAGTTTTGATGTGATCACATTATCTGGTGTGAGGGTTCTGCAGGCAGGCAGAGGTACATAAGTCAAATGTCAGCCTGCCTGTCTATGAAGGCTGCAGAGGATTAAGGGTGTAAATTAAGATCTTCCAAATAAGTCTGAAGTGCTGGCAAAGGTTGTGCTACAAGTCTGAAATACGCTGATAAATATGAGTTCCCTTAAAGCCAGGAGCTGTTGAATGCTCTAAACTAAACTGTGGCTGCTCAGAGTGTTCCCTGCAAGCAAATCTGCCCCCAAGGCGCCGTGCAGACAGGCTGCCGAAAATGAGTCTCTATTCCACACAAATTTCATTAAAAATAAAGGTGTCATGAAATGGAGTACCTCTCCACAAGGTTACTGTTAGAAATAAGGGTCCTCATCTGTGATTCAGCTCGTTAATTTAGCTAGTTAGATAACGCTGAGCTCCTGAGTTGTATATTCTAAGAGGTCTTCATAAGATGTTTTGAGTCTTTTTGGATTTTTCCCCTCCTTCACTGTAAAAGCAAGTGTTTTGAATGTTTTTGCCCTAACACTGGTGAGCCAAGAGCTCAGAGAAGGCAGAGGAATGCTCTTGCTAGGGGTGCACGGCAGTGGGATGAGAAACAATGGGCACAAGTTGGAACATGGGCCATCCCACCTAGATACAGACTGATTGATTTTATTCCTAACCCTGAGGGTAAGTTTTCATCCTTGGAGGTGTTCATAAGGCTTGACTTAGACAGACCCCTGAGCAAGCTGATCTGATTAGACCTGCTCTGAGCTGAGGTTGGCTCTAGGCGACCTCCAGAGGTCCCTTCCATTCCAAGCTAACTCAATTTGCAGCTCTGTGATTCGATGAAGGCACAGAGACATGCTCTGACATGTGACACACGTGGCTGCAGGTGGCTCTTGGGGTGAAGTGTTAAGTTCCTTCCCGTGTGGTGTCCGAAAGACCCACCCAAGAGAGTTGCAGGGATTTCAGGGTGTCACGTGCATGGGGGATCATCCAACCAGGTTGCGGGGTGATTTAAAAAGGCCACGAAAGTTACAGAAGTCAGAAAGATTAACGGAAACCACCTCAAACCTGAGGAGGTATCCAAAAAAATCCTGGAGCAGCGGTTCCCCTCCTTTCCTCCATGGGCCATAATGAAGAGTGGAGAAGCTGATCTGGGTGATGTCGTGGTTGTTGGACACAGTGGGAGACAGAGATGATGCCTCAGAGGACCCTTTTGAATCCAGTGCTGCACTGCAGACCATAATCATGTTTTTGGAGGTCGCAGCTGGAGCAGCAGTAATAGAAAACCTCCTGTTGTTTCCACGGAAAGGGAAGCAGCTCCTGAAAGTGAACCACCTAATGCCAGCTAAATTAAAAGGAGGAAAGCGCTTGGAATAATTCAGCGAAAAATAAGTGGGCAGCAATCTAGAAAACATTAATTCATTTTGTGTGCTCAACATATTTGCAGTGATGTTTAATTACTGTTATGAAAGCTTTGGAAAATCTGAAGGCAAGTACACTTAAATTCACAGTAAGTGAACACTTTTATTTATGGTGAAAAGGGTTGTCCTGCTCTCGACTGTGCTGGCAGAAGGAGGGTGACAAAAACAAGGGAGCTGCCTCCTTCCCTCACAGCAAAGGCTTTATTTTCTCACAGCCTTAGTTGCAGGCTTCTTAATTTCTGTGCCAGAATAAATTTCGTTCCACTTGATTCAGGCCATGACTACTGAAAAATTTGGAATGGAGTGATGGGAGAGAAAAGTGGCATTCCAGGCTTAGGCTGAAGGTAACGCAGTGGGTCCAACACAATTCAGGAGAGGCCTTTTCAGCCTGGGTGAATGAAAAGAATCAAATCTGGCAGTAAATATCAAGGTCCTTTGGTCTTTTTTGTAGTAATTTATTAACACATAATAGAATTTACTCTTGCAACTAGAATAAATGCACTTGGGAACCAAAATGTCTTTTGCACTGTGGCTTTTCCAAGCAGAGAACTTAGAATTAATCATTGGGATACAGAGATTACTGCTGCTCTGTAGGTTAAGCCTAAGAAAAGACAAAAGGAAATATGTGTTGGTTGACCTCTGGCCCCAGTACAAAATATAGGGAGAATAGTGATGAATCTCCAAAGTCTGCTGGCATAGTAAAGTGCTTGGTATTCTGTGAAAAAACCATCATGTATTCCCTAAATAGTTCATTTTGTTTTCTAAAGTTCTGAAAAACTCACTTTATTGAAATGCATGTTGTTGCATCGATTTTTCTAAAATACACCTTGTTATCTTTTCTTTGGTAATTGGTGACTGGTAATGACTTTGGCAATTTAACGTGTTCCTGCAGACACTTTTCCCATTCCCCCAGATAACTGAAGTCAGGAGAGAGGGCCTGTCTGTCAATCTCTGCTGCCTGTCAACCCGCTTGATTGGCAGCTTTTTGTCCCACAATAGAGACCATTTCTGCAGCCCCCATTCTGTTATTTTCTTCTTTCTTAATACTTGTGGGGGATGGTGTTTGCTTTATAATCTGTGTTTAAAATCCAACTTGGAATGAGGCCAGTTCCTAAGAAATTATCACGAAGTCTTCTTAGCTTTACATCAAGAAAACTCTCTGGAGAGTTTCATAAGCTGTGATTCCACCTTTCAAAATTACCTTTGCTCAAAACCTAAGCTTCGTTGCTCCTCCAGAATCCCCTTTAAAATCCAACAAAGAGGCTGTGAGCTCTGCCTAATATGTTTTGATAGAGGAAAAGTAATTTATTTGTGCTTTTCTTTATTGGGGAAGTTCTTCCTCGTGGAGTAACAGGCATAGAAAATGTAGTGTGTAAGGAATGTAGGCAAAATAAGTGAGCCTGGGAGCAGGGAAGGAGAGGGATATTTGCATTAGGAGGAAAAACTCTGAAACAGAAAACAAAGAAAACTTCTAAAAGGAAAGTAATGCCATTGTTCATCCCCAAATTATGTATTCTTAGAAGCATTCTAATCACTTGGCATTAATTCACTTAATTGTGAGTTAGGATTGAGTTGTACTTAAAATTAAAGACTTTTTTGCTGGAAGAAGAGAATATGAGAACTAGTTTATCTATTAAAAAAGTGTCCTGGGTTTTGTGAAAACAATCATATTTTATTCAAAAGCTTTTTTTAGAATTGATTCTAAAACCAAGAAGCAATTCAATGTGAGTACAAAATCAGTGGCTGCCACTGTGATTTGGGGAATTCAACCAAACTTCTGTGCCAGTTAACTGGCTGTAGAATCAAAAATACCAATGCCATGGCACTTGGTGTCATTTGGACACTACAAAAGGAAGCCAGGGCTGAAGAATTGGCACTCTGGGGCCTGAAGTACCTTAAAGGAAATACACTTACACGGAAATAGCCCCATAATGCCAAGGTTATTCCGATTAATCACAGTATCAAATACACCTGTTGGATCTTACATGCACTCTCCTGGATCCTTTATTTCACATTCAGTGGTTAAAGGCTGAGGATTCTGTTACAGACAGAAAAAAGAAGCGAGTGCTGGACTCAAATGCTTTTTGTTGGGAAAGGGCTGTTCGGTGTGTTGAGGGTTGTTTTTCCACCCAGAAGGATATGTTCAATAAAAATGAGATACTTCTCTGGTAACACCGCGTTCATAACAATTGAGTTGCAATGTAAAGAATAAACAATGGCTCAGTTTGGGGTTATTGTTTCCTCTAATAACAAATAGAGTGAACTAATCAGTTCCCAGAGGGAGTCCAGTAAGCTGGGAGGGCACTTGAAACAGATTGAAATAGTGAGTGTGGTTGTGTGTGTGAATATCCTGTTCTGTTCCTCAGTGGGAACCTCGAGACCTTGGATCCCATTCTTGCTGTAGAAGTAGCTGAGCACCCTCAGTTCTTTAAATCTGGCGGTTCAAAAGAAAGTCCTGCAGATTCTCAGGGGATCTGCTCAGATGGTGCCTCTGCTGCAGCATGTCCTGACCTGTTACCTTTGGCCTTGGGAGCTGATGGGAGAGAGGGGCCCGGAGAGCAAGAGAAGAATTGACAGAGGCAGCTGATGCGCTGGGGGATATTTACCTGGGAAGGGCTGCAGGGAGAAGCAAATATGGGACAGTGTGTAATTCTTGGACCTATTCCTGAGGTCCTTATTGCACCAATGACTATATAATATATTGTGTGCATCAAGCAGAGAAAAATGCCCAGTGTATGAGTGATGCACCCTGTGTATCTTGGGTCTGTTTAGCCGGTCGTGTTAGGATGTTCCTAACCTTTTTTTTTTCCAAAGAGTTACAAAAACCAGTTCAGGATAAAAATGAACTCACTCCTCACAGTGCTTTCTGCACAAAGTGGCCACAAGACTCTGCATCAGGCAATACCCTAGCAAGTAGGAAAGACAAATGTATGGAACTAAGGAAAACCACAGCTCCGTTGCCATTTCCTTTTCAGGGGAATTCTTTCCTGCGCCTGCTGAACCATTCGTTGAACCTGCTAAACGTGTGCTTAAGGGAATGCTGTGGTTTTCTAAGCTTCGGAACAGGGGGCAGTAAGGTCACAGTGCTGCTTGTGCACCTTTTATTTTCTGTTACTGCTGGAGTCTGTCGTGTTCAAGTGGTGCAGGATGACTGGACGTTTGCTTTGGATTCAGGACTCAGCTCTCATCCTACAATGAGAGACTTGGTGGTGGACAAGGTGTGGGAATTGTGATCACCCACGTTAAAGAAGACCCAAGGTGCGGGTGGTAGTTCTGAAATGTCTTATAAACCATGTTACGCATTTAAAATAGATCCCAGTGTACAAAGAATGGCAAGAATCCAATCCATGCTTTCCCACTGGAGCACGGAGGAGCTCATGGACATCTACGGAAATGCCCATCATGTGGATTTCTTCAGTCGTGGGAAGCAGGAGGCAGAGTCTTGTCTGTGCTGTCAGCGGTACCAGCCTGGTGCAGCAGGTCTGGAGATCACCCCTTGATCCTTCTAGACAGGGCTACAGCAAGTGCTTCCTGCAATGTGGAATTGTCCTACGCTCTCCTAAACGGAACAGGTGGAATACTTTCAGAGGCCAGGTTCTCATCTGTCTCAATTGCCTAGAGCAGTCATTCAGCCTGGAGTGGCTCTGGTCTCTAAATTATGTTCGAGTCATCCCATCACTGGTGCCACCAGCCCTTCGTTTGCAGATGTTTTCCTTCCCTACAGCAATATCTCTCGTGTTATGCCCCGCTGAATTTTATGTGCAATTTCATCCATTCCCCAACCTCCCCTTTTTCTTAGTGATTGCAATAAAGGTGCTAGTTGCTTTTCAGAGTTATTTATAACGTGCCTATATTCCAAGATGCAGCAAGTGGGAACTCTTGTTTACTCCCTATGCAGTTTGGGGGGTTTTGTACAACTGCATGACATCTTTTTTCTTCTGAACTGAGCAGTCCTGGATTCTAATTATGTGTTGCAGTTAATTCCTGCTGGCCTGGCACTGTTTTTGTGACCTCTCTTTGAATTTTTTTTCCCTTCCTGCTGTGTTGTTTCTGAGATAAAGCAAACAAAAATGAGACCAGTATGTTGGGCCAGACCATACTATTGATTTAAACAGTGGCATTATTTATTATTAGCACTGTTTCTGTCTAAATAAATAGTTTTGCTTTTCTGGCTCTGCTGCACTTCAGCAGAAGACTTGGTAGAGCTTTCCTGCAATGTTGCCAAAGCTGTTGCTCTCAGTTAAGAACTCTGAAAGGTAGCTGTGAAAAGGTGAATGTGTAATGTTGAAAAGATACAGACATCAGTGGTAAGTAGCAGATGTAGAAGAAAAGGATCTAATTACAGGCTTCTGTCAGAAGAGTGCACGAAGCAAAGCTCCAGAGAAGCTAGGAGAAAGAAGAATGAAAAATAGCTGGTAAGTAGAGATATCCACTTGAGAAAGTATGTGTCTGTACTTGGAATGTGGCTGGTAGTGGCTGGAGCTCCAGTGTCCCGTGTTGGAAGGTGGTACTTGCTCTAACACTGGCACCTTCAGCAGTGCCAACCTTCTGACTCGTGCCCTGTGGTGGGTTGTGTCATCCCTGGGTGTGTGTCTTCAGCTCTTAATTGATCTTCTGAGGTTTTCTTTACACAGCCAGGAGCCTCCATCAAATTCCACAGCAAACTGACAGCCTTCAGTTCTGAAGTGACTGCAAATTACAGCACTTTAAATCAAAATGTTTTATAAAATTTAACTTCGTCTAAACAATTGTGACAGTTCGTAGCAAGCTGAACTTCACATGAACCTACTGAAAGGCATAAATGAAACATCTGATGTCTGGCTTAGTTTCCCATTGTGCATCATTCTACACTCTGGCTCAGATGCTCTCTATCTTGTCAGAACAGTCCAGGTTTGGAGATAACTGGAATGGTGTTTATCTCTTCTGATCCAGGCATCTAGAAATTAGGCATGAGCTCTCAGGCAGAGTTCTGGGCTAGAGGGTTTGGAAGGAGAAGGCTACCTCCTCAAGGTGAGATGTTCTGTCCTAAAGCAGAGTTCCGAAAGGAATGGAACAGTTTACCCAGTCCACCTTGATGTGCCTGTGTTTCACTGAATAATAATTGCTCTCAGAAACAAAGGTAAACCCAGCAAGTCTTGCCTTTTTAATTATTTTCTCAGTAGTTATAGCAACTTCTCACTTGGGGTGTTACATATTCCTTTACATGTGCCTTTGAAAGATACTGGCAAACCCTGTTTGGTTTGTGTGTGCTTCTTACTCCAGGTGGGATGGTCAGGTTAAAAGGTGACACTGCTGATTGCTTTCTCTTGTTGTCCCACTATTAGACTTGCTTTTCATTTGAATGCCAGTGTTGGACTATTCAGTCATTTCAGTCTTTCTTCATTCTCTGCTGCCCTTTAAGTTCCTTCCACCCTTTTCTCTTCTTTGCACAACAGGGACCTGTTCATCTGGGCAGTTCCCCATCTGTCTTCTCTCCCACAATGAGCAAAATGACATAACTTCTTGTGCTCTGCCTTGTGAGTCCTTGCCGTGTCCTGGGAGGGGCTCCAGCCGCCCTGGGCTAGAGGTTTTTATTTCTTTTTCTAAGCTGCTGTGCACACCCCTGCCAGCATCTTCCACACTGCTCTGTAGCCAGAGCTCTGCCTTCTCATTTGTGTTGTCTAATGAATGCAGTTGGTGAACAGCAACAGCTCTTTGCTGTGGATAGGAAAAGTCTACAATTTCCATACCTCACATCACGCTCCTTTCCTTACTCTCCCCTTCCTCCGATGTTTTGGAGTGTGCAGATGTTTCCTAGTTAGTTATTATTTAAGTGAGCAGCTTCTTGCTAACATGTTAATTAAAACTCGCTGTCCAGAATCTCTGGGTACAATTTGCAGTGTAATCTGTAGCCTCTAGTGCATCATTGTATCTCTATTAAAAGGAATTCTGTGTAATGATGCTGGGATTTAATTAGTTTCTTTGCTGGTGTTGTAAAACATAGTGATAAATGAGCTACCAGGTCCATGGATCATTATTCTACTAGAGATGAGCTTATTAGCTGATTATGAATCATTAACAAAGTCTACATGGGATTTGCTTATCTAATTCAACACAATTTTGAACATTCAATACTCTACATTCATTTCTTTCAACTAACAACATTGTATTTAGATTGTAATCTTTGTAGTTTTATTCGGGGATTTTTTTTCTTTAGTGTTGAATTCTAATTACATTGCAAGTGCTGCGAGAAGGGCTGGTGTCCATCTGGGCTGAACACAGAACTGCATTGTGAGGTTTTACACAACTGCACATTTCTTCACTGGCTTCTGAGTGTGTTTATTAATCCTTTGGTGTTGCTGGAAAGACAGAAACTCACACTCCGATCAAGTTAAGTTTCTTAAATAATGCTCTAGCTAGAGGCAAATGAAATGCACTGGGGCAGCTAGAGGTGGTCACACAGAAGGGGGGATGTTCACACCGGTGTGTTTTCGGTTTGGAGACGGGCTAAGGTGTGCAGCATCGGTGCAGCTGGCAGAAATAATGCGTGTTTGTAACACAGAAGTGCCCCGTGTGGGCAGCGGTCACCAGGGAGATTTCCTGAGAAGAAAATGTTCAGAAATTGGGTTCTGTGAGTGTATCTTCAAATAAATGCAGATTTCAGAAGAACTTTCCACTTCTCACGGAGTGCCTGTGGTTGTTTAAAGTGCATTCCCCCCTTGACCTCCCCGATGTTCACGTATTTAGCCAAGCCGGCGTTGGCTAAATAAGCTTTAGGCTGGTTTTCTGCGGTGCCATGATGTTAATTTGTAGGCAGAAGGTACTTTGGCATAACCTACTTTGTCTACTCCTTTCCTTACTGGAGAATGACTTGGTTGTTCCTGCACAGGAGACCCGATAATCCTTCAGGAGGAACTCTGGCAATGGTGTAGAGAGGTGCTGATGGCAGAGTTGGGGCTTTCGTGCACGGCTCTGTAAATACAAAAAGTCAGGGTGTTCCTCAAAAATCGGCAGCTGCAAATGGATACCATTTTCCTGCAGTTCTACCAGGATTCCTCTCTTCTGAATATCCTATTTGCAGAGCTATTAGTTCTAATACTTTCCAATCTTTTGTTTATCATCTCACAGGTAAATCTTACGTGGTTTGTCCCAGTGGGAGCAAAGAGCAAACTGGTTTTGCCTCTAAGTTATTTTCTTTCACTGAGACAACCTGCTATTTCTTCCTTTGAAAAAGATTTGTGAAGTGACAGAGGGATTTCCAGCAGCAGTAATATTTCTTAATAGTTAGAGAAACAAGTTTGTGGTGCAGAGATGCAGCCGTGAAGAAAATAGAGAATTAGAAAGGCGTGGTTTGAAATATAAGAGGATAGTAACAGCAAGTGGGGTGCTAGAAATGTTCAATATCCTTTGTGGGACAACTGGAAAAGCTGAATGTGTTTTTGAATGTAATTTCTGTTTACACGAACATTGTAGTTTTTCAGTTGCAGAGTAACAGTGATCATGATTTGCAGTATTATTAGCTGCACTCAAATCTTTACATAATTGCTATTTGACATCATGCAAGAATTTGTTCATTTAAAACTATTATGAAATATTTAAATAGAGATAATTTCATGAAAGAACCTAACCTGTTTTATTTGAGGGTTTTATGAACAATAACATGTTGGATAGAATGTCAATATAAAAATATCAAATTGTATTCTTTTATAATTAGGATAATATACTTGCTCTCAACATTGTTTTTTAAATGGCAATGCAAATCGTTGTTTTAAACAAAATACTTGAGTCATAAGAATCGTAATGAATAACATTTTCATATCAGTCTCTGTACAGCTCTGGAAGCAGTGTGACTTTATTTTGTAGAACACATTCCGGTTTCATAAACAGCAGAATATGGACATTTAAATGAGTTGAAACAAAGCAGGTTAATTATTCAGGGACCTCAGACTGAAGTTAAGTCACAAATAATGCATCATGTGCTCTCATTATAACCTGAATGTCCCTAGATTACTGTGAGTATTGCCCCTCACTCTTACCCAGTATTTTCTGTATGACTAGAGGTTTGTTTTCCTTTTTAGAGCCTGTCTTGCTATTTTCAAAACCAAGATCCCTTTTTAGATATACATTAGTACCTTGATAGGGATAAATCCATGTTTGTGCTCTGATAAGTCAGAGTACTGACTTCTGGGTTTTGTAAGGGTCACATAAAGTGTGATTAAGTGACATCATTCTTAGAAGATCATTATTTGTGCCTCTATAAATATATATAATAGACAGTAGCAGAGAATACTAACTTTTAGAGCAACATTTACAGAGCTTTATCTTCTCAAGGTGATGCCCTTTAATAGAGGACAGTGCATGGCTCTTAGTTCAGCAGTTCTGTCAAGTCTGAGGCAATCATTTGATTTCACTTTTATACATATGCTTAGGTGTTCAGAAAATCACTGTATGTAGAAGAGAAGTCCTGAATACCGTAAGCTAGGTCAACAACAAGGAGCTGGATTTCCAAGGCTTCATTGTTGGTATTTCCTGTGAACTGACTTTATTCTGACCTTGACTTTAAGCAGCAACATGCGCAGATATGAGTACTATTACACAGTTCTGATTTCCATTTTAAAGGGTCTTGTACTTGCTTGAAGTTGTTCATGTGCTGCAGATTAAACAGTGGTGTTAAACATCTGCGTTTCTGTCTCTTGCAAGAGGAAAAGGCTGGGCTTTCCTTTGGTTGAATGGTTGGGGTTTCTATTTTATCTTCATCTTGGAGTGGACAGAGTAGAAGAAAAACCCATGTATAATTTATTTTGCCTAATGTTTTGGAAGTTTTCTGTATAATCCAATTTTTGTCTATCTCATCACACAGAGGAGGATGCTTTTACCACAGCAGGAGCCAGCACAATAGGTCTCAGAGGGTAAGGAAACAAATTCAAACCAAACCACTGCTAGTTCCAAACAATCTTATTAGGATGGCATACAAAAGAACACAGTGGACTACTCATTTGTCCCTCTACATGAGAGTTTATTATGGTTTTTAAAGGTCTGTTGCAACACAAGAGCCATTATGGACTTGGGACATGCTTGGTTTGTAACTGAGTCCAGCTGACCATCTTAGAGCATTTTGTGTTTTTACATTCATGTTTTTCACATCCTGTTTTTACATAACAATAAAGTGTTGGAAGCTGAAGCATAATACTGCCCTTACCTTAAACTAGAGCAACTCACTGCGACAGAAATAAGCAGCAACTCTGTCCCAGGCAGCTTCTTGTTTAACTATAATGTGGCCTCCCCAGGAGTCGTGGAATCCCACACACGGGTTTTAATTACCTCTAACAGGTATTTAATGGAGATTTAATAAGACAGTTATTGTATGTTAATTAAATGTCAACTGATTGCTAAGAGGTTTTCGCAATTATTGAAGTTTACTAATTATCAGATAGATAAATCAATTTTTTCACGAGGAAAAACTCCCATCTGTGTAAGCAATAAATACGCTGGGAGATGATGGATGTTGTCATAATGCAACGAGGGATTGTGCTGCGTTGAACGAGCTCCTTGCATCTGTCCAGCACTGGCAAGAAGGAAGGGTTACTCCTCTAGGCAGGGTTTTGTGTTGCCCAATTAAGCTCAGCTGTTGGTGCAGAAGGTTCAGGTGGCAGGACCTGTGACTGTAGTCAGGGGTGTTGAGAACTTTGGTTGAAGCATTTTTATGGAGTGACACAGGGGACACAAAAGTAGCTCACACCTCTGCACCTCCCACCAGGGTTTAAAATCAAAATACGTCCTGCAGGAACCAAAGAAACTCTCAGGATTTTTCTCTTCCTTCCAGAACAAAGACTGCATTGTGATGGAGGTTGTTGTCCTTCGTGTGTTGAGCATGAGCACTGTGGAACAGTTTTGTTTTTAGAAACACTTTTGGCATCCAGCCCCTTACAAAGGCATCAGTACGTTCTGGGTATTGCCGATTATTAATCAGTACTCAGTGTACTAATGAGGAAAGTAACTGTAATCAGCTCTGATTTATGCAAATTAAATACAACCCTCAGACTCTTGGTCAGTTGCCAGGACAGTCTGCAGGTGGTGAAAACAAGGATGACCCTTTTTTGCTTTTCTTTTTAAGATAAGGGAAAAAAAAAGCCAAACTAGTTCTCTGGAAAATTACTGCTAATAAAAGTATTTCTAGATCTTTGAGAGCCACAAAGATATCAGGGGGCTGGAGGTCTTCTTCAGGGAGGACAGGCTGAGAGATGGGGGTGTTCAGCATGGAGAAGAGAAGAAGGGAGACCTCCTTGCAGCCTCCCAGTATTGAAACAGGGCTCGTGAAAAGGAGGGGGAGCAACTTGTTACAGAGGCAGATACTGACAGGGCAATGGGGAATGTTTTTAAAGTAGAAAAGGAGAGCTGTAGATTAGATGTTATAAAGAAATCCTTCCCTGGGAGGGTGGGCAGGCCCTGGCACAGGTTGGGCAGAGAAGCTGTGGCTGCCCCATCCCTGGGAGCGTCCAAGGCCAAGCTGGAGCACCCTGGGCTGGTGGAAGGTGTCCCTGCCCATGAGATGATCTTTGGGGTCTCTTCCAACACAGGTCATCCTGTGTTCCTGTGGATCTGTGTGCTGCCCCAACTGACAGCCTTGCTTAAGTCCTAATTCATGAAATAGAATCCCCCTGCTGTGCAGCTTTTACAGGTGGGGGTTGGCTCAGCCCACCCGAGAGATGCACACGGTTGCCTTAGAATAGAAGGTTTAGATTTCAAAGCAGAACGCTTAATATTACTGTGTAACTAAGGCTGTGTGGGACTGGAGCACAGAAATGGGACTGAGAAGTGCCCACCAGAAAGGGGGATTTCTGTATTAATGACATCAAACTTAGCAGAGTATTTAAAGATTGTGTTGGACTGGGAGCAACAGCCAAAGCAGGTTCTTATCTCGGTTGCTTAACACACCTTTAGGTAAGAGGTATGTTTTGCCCATCCTTAAGAATGGATCAGTTTGACATAATTTACTCATTAAAATGCAAAGTAGCAAAATTACTTCAGAACGCAACAAAAAGATGAAAGCAGGCTCTTAGAGTACTAAGTAATTGCTTAATTTCCTCTAAATCCTGTATTCCTCAAAATTGGAGAGAAATTGAAAATAAATCCTTCTCAGAAAACAGCAGACTCATGCTGCAGTGGAAAAGAATGATCATGATGAAAAGAACTTCCACTCCCAGCCAATGTCAGATGAAACAACACCCATGACCTCTGATGTCAAAGGGAAAGATGCTGCTTTTCTTGTACAGAAATCTTTCTGGAACTCGGCTTGGGTGGCAGGCACGCTGTGTGTCACCCTGTTCAGGATTAGTAGATTATCCCTGCCTCTCTCAGGCTAGGAATTGAACACAGCTGCCCTGGGCCCTTTGTCAGGGAGACTTTTTATGTCTTTATATTCTCTGGTCCCACTTCTCTCCAAAAGCCATTGCAGTGTTCCCATGTAGGAGACGGGAGCTTAGAGATGCACATTGACCAAGCAAAGCCCATCGATGGTGTGGTGCACTTGGGTGACACAGTGCTGTCAATGGCTCATCGATAAATGCCTCCTGCTGACCTCTGTGCATCCTGCATGTTTCAGTAAATAAAGATGATCCTCCTGAAGATAATTTGGCCCCAGACCTACGTTATTTATCTTTGTTTTGTGGCTTGACCAGAGAGAGATTTTAAACTCAGTGTTTCAGCCAGTTTACCAAATGCATAACAGAAGGATTAACTACTGAGAATAAAACTTTCTCAAGAAGTTAAGTTTCAATAGTTTACCACTTGAAAAACGTAAATTATTTTGCAGCTTCCGACAGACAATTAAGAAAAATAGTTTCTTTATTTTGCAGGTGTGTATGGAGGAATCTTTGCAGTCTTCCTTGAGGAAAGTGATATCCAGTTACTTTCATTATGCATTTCAGAGCTGAAAATCCACCTACTGTTCCTCTCACCTTCAGTTCCACGCTTCAATTTGCTCTGGTGTGAAACGAGGCTTCGCTTTGCCACCCCTGCAGATGATTAACATCTCTTGGGGTAGAGGATCACTGTAGCTCCCTCCCAGCTGAGCTGTGCTATTCTTTTCCAAATAAGAGGTTGAAAGAAGGTGCCATGTGAAGGTGACACCTGACTTGGGTCACTAAAGCTCGTGCCCCTCTAGGCTCCCTCCCTTCTCAAAGTGCACCGAGTTGCAGCGGTGACCGTGGCAGAAAACTGTCTTACACCATCCAAGCCTGCAGCCTGACAGCGGGGGGCACCTCCCGTTCCCTTTGGAATTGTCGTGCTCCCTGTGGAATGGGCTCCGGGATCCCTTCACCCCATTGCACCCTACCTTGTGCAGGGCAAGAGGATTTGTGTCTGTAAGTCTCCCCAGCTGCCAACTCCCTTTCCAATAGGGCAGGACTAGTTAGTTTTCACGTTGCAGAGAGGGAAATAAGGTGTGCGTGTTGGGGTTCTCCAGGGACTGTGTCACTTTGCACAGTCACACCTTTCTCTCCGGGAAAATCTCTCATTGCATTTCTCTGCTATACAAGTGCACTGGACAGGTTTTTGCTGAGGCCTTGACAGTAATTCTCCAGAGGCTACAGATGTCTACCCTGCAGTCGCAGAAATGATTACAGTACAATGTAGATGTACCTGATATAACTTTAAGCTGTCTAGCTCAGGTACCACTCATGGTTTAGTTCCTGTAGTGTAAAGCTGAGTCTGGATTGATTTTTCGTGATGGGATTTCAGTGGAGGTTAAATGGCTTAATTCAAGCTACGCAACAGACCCCTTCATGTACATGAACTTTATCATCACACATTAAAGGAATAATATTGAGGGAGGGGTGGAAGAAGTCCTTGTAATATGAACTGCTGAAAGGCCTGAGCATCATTTAAATATCTGAGCTCCAGTGAGGACGGAGTGGTCTTTTAAATCAATGTTGCACCATAAGTGGACAGACCTACAGTGCCTTATCTTAATAAATTTAGTGCTTTTTAGCAGCAGTTCTTTGCTGTATTTAATTTGTCTTACAGTACTTTCCTCCTTAATTGGAAATGCTTCTTAGTGTAATGTAGTAGCAATTCCCCCTTGTCCAGACAGAGAGCAGTGCCCATGGGCTGGTAGTTAAGGATATGCCATTATGGTCTTCTCACATATTTGGTGCATTAGGAGAATTCTTTACATCATTTGAAGTGCTGCTGGATTTAGAAGGTGCTTCAGGCCTTTTAGGTGGATGATGAAAATATTTGTAGCCCTGCTTAAGAGAAAAGTAAATCTTCTAGTTTGGAGTAATGCCTGTGAGTATTTAGAAAACAGTTGTCCACTTTGGTGTCTCATTGCTTTCCCTGAGTCATTTCCAATTTCTGTGCTTCTGTTGAAATTCCAGATTTCCTTATTTCTCAGGGTTGTAGTGTAGAAACCAGTGAGACCTGAGCAACCTTGATCTCACAGATCTTTTTTCTGGCCAGTTTTAATAGTGCAATTCTTTACTTTCTAGTCTTTTTTTTTCTTTTTCCCTGGACTGCCAAGTGAAAGAAACCCAATCAAGATTCTTTATTTTTCTTAAGGTTTATGAAGTGAAAGTTTTCAACTTACATGTAAGTTTTACCTCTTGCTCTTTTAAAATATTTTAGAGTCTAAGCCTGTCCCTATTTATTAGAGTGCATGCATACATACAAACACATGTTTATCCTGCTTCTCTTCTTGCAGTCTCTCTGTGGAGAATTTATATTCCGTTGGAATGTTATTGCCAATTGCAAGGGATGATGCAGGAAAAGGAACTGCACCGGTCTAAGATGCCTGCAAACGTGACAGTAATTTTGCTAGTAAATGAAACACAGCGCTGGGCACATGATGCCCAGTTTTGCTGTCAGCACTGTCTCTCCCCTGTTCCCGTGTGCTCCACTGTCACCTTTATTGTCCAGCACTCAGGCTCTCTGTATGCTGAGCACAGAACAGCTAAATCAGGAACTTTAGGCTCGAGTGAGGGGATGAATTCTAACCTCTCTGTACCAGCCAGCCCCCAGTGACTGGTGAAGTGACTCTTTGATTCTGCTATATCATAGCTTTCTTTTCTCTTGACTAGGCCATTGTCACATTGCTGTTGACCTCTAAACCCTGTCCCCCCACCCCCAGCCTGAACTCTGGATTAGGCTTCCCAGGGAATAAACTATGGGCAAAGTTGAACTACCAGCCAGAAGGAGGGGAAATGGTTCGTGCTGCCATAGTAACGTGACCTCGTACTGTCTGCCCCGAACAAAGATGGTTTTCTTGTCATTTTTTTCTGCCCCCGTGAGGGTTTAAGTCCCCTGCTGTGTCTCTGCTCGGGGGGGGGGGGGAAGGCTGTACAGCACACAGTGGATAAAGGAGCTAACTCTTCTCTGCTTAAAGTAGGGCAGTCCTTCAGGAAACTGGAGAATCAGGCGACCAGGACAAAACCAAGCCAAACCAAAAAAGACCAAAACAGAGATGAAGATTTTTTTGGGGTCAATAATCTGCATTTGGAGTTTGAATTTCACGTGCTCACCTGACATCCTGTGTATTACAGTTTTTAACTTAGTTAAGTTTAATTTTTAAATTGACGCTTTTGATGCATTAAAAAAATAATTAAAAAAAATCCTAACTGCACATTACAAATGTTGTGCTCTGAGCTGCTCGCTGTTGCCAAGGACTGGGATGCTGAAGCTACCTCAGCTGCACCTGTGAAATGTCAAACCAGCAATCGACAGCTGCCAATTGCTTGAAGCTGTTGGGAAGAAAACAGGCAGGGAAGTGCAAAAGGGTTGCTAGAACAGAGAACAAGTGTCTGTCCTCCAGCACAGCGACTATTACACAGTTCCAGAGACTCCATCTAGAAAGGATGTGGTAGAACTGGGAATGAACCAGTGAACGACACCAACACTAGGCAGGGGCCTTACACTGCTGTTGTGTGAGAAGTGACAGAGCGAGGCAGGAAAAGGCATCAGCAGAACCAAGGCAGAGCAGCAGAGAGAGAGGCTGGAAGAGACTGGTGTGCACTGTCCCTGTCCCTGAGCAACCTGCAGGGCACTGGGGGATGTGGTTACTTCCCATGGACAAAACTGGGGGCTGTAGAACTTCTCTCGCCAGTACTCGTGACCTTTGGCTCAAGAAGCCCCCAGGCTACTAAATGTTAGATGGTGGAGAAAAAATTTGGGAAAAGAATCACCACACAGCGAGCCTGTTCTTCAGCTCTTCCTCTTGCCAATTGCTGGGGACAGACTAGCTGAGCTTCACCTTAAAGACCTTCTCTGCAGAGCTCGGGGTGCTGCAGATTTACAACTTTAACAACTGCAATCCAAAGTTAAACAGCTGCGATTTAACAAGCACAACACAGCCCTGATCCCTTCCGCAGCTTTGGCAATGCAGTGCCAAGTCCTCGGTGCCTCTGGAAGCAGCTCCCCTGATTTAAATGCAGAACAATCAGGTGGGCTCTAGTAATGCCTGCTTCAGCAAATGGCAGCAGCTCAAACTGGTTGTTATTCGCTTCATTTGCAGATGTCTTTACGCGAGGGGAAGGGTCAAGGGAGGAGGGCTAAGCTACGCATTTTGTATCGATGATTATTAAATACTACTCTGTCACCAAAGCCAGGCCTTTTCAGGAATGCAAGAAGCGTTTGCGAGTGGTCTCCAGCAGCTTTCCTTTCAAATCTCTGAAGATAAGCCTTAAAAACCCCTGATCAAACAATCCAATGAACACCAAAGTAAAGAAAAGGTGCTGGACAGGGAATGGCAATTTTGCTTGAGTGTGTAAAGTCATAGGCAGGTTTTGATTTTGTCTCCTGTCTTTGGTTGAGTCCCCCATCCCTTCCCAGCCACGTGTTCCTTCCCTGGTAGGGGCTCCTCTGCCTTCAGTCAGTGAGAGCAGAAATTCTGACACCTCTCTTCTCTGTATGCAAAGCTGACTTGCAGAGCAAGGGATTAGTGACTGAAGAGATGCCAGCAGTGCACTGCTTTGGTGCATGCCAGTCCCTCTGGTCAGGAGATAAATTCATTAGAATTCCATGAAAACACCCGTAATAGAATATGTGGGAATTAATTGGTTCTGTGGGCTTTAACAGTTTTTCACAGGAAGAAATAGTGTGCAAAATTATCAGGTCCATTGTCTTTTTCCCCGTTAATTCTGCTCATAATGAGTGACTTTTCTCATTAAATTCTGATAGTTTTTCTAATTTCATTATTATGTTTTGGAATCAACATAGAATCACTGAGGCTGGAAAAGCCCTCTAAGATCATTGAGTCCAGCCATTAGCTCAGCACCACTGCCTTCACCACTAACCCTTGTCCTCAAGAACCCTTCCAGGGATAATGACTCCACCTTTTCTCTGGACACACTGTGCCAATGCCTGACCACCCTTTCAGCTGAGAAATTTTTCCTAATACCCAATCTAAACCTCCCCAGGCATAAATAGTAAATTTAATCTACTGAGTGAGGGGAGAAAGGCGGGGGTGGATGAGATAAATGAAAACATCATCTGTAGGATACGCTGCTTGATGACCTTGGATGTTTGTGCCACCTGCAACAGTCATTGCTACTGCCCAGGCACAGTTCACAGAAGGAAGAAGAAGTATGGAATTAATAACCTGCCTGAATTTGCAGCAGTTCTTCTGGGAGCCAGGAGAGGCTGTCCTGGGACCACATCACACCTCACGAGGTTTCTCCCTGGCCAGGCACATCTCTCAGTTAGAATGAGAAGGCAGTAACAGCCGAAATGTCAGAAACTCCCTGCTCTCCCCGGCCCCACAAAAAGCCAGGGCTGTCTGGGATTGGAAGCTCTTTTTTCTCCTCCCCTCCCCAATTCCATTTCTGTGTTCCTGACTTTCTGCCCCTACCATTAAGGTCTGCTTGTTATCTGCAAGACTCCTCTCTTTCACCTTGTGCATCCCTGCAGAGTTCAGAGTCTTGCCAACACAATGACTAAGTATAACATGCTGAAAGAAGAAAATGCTAAGAAATGAGGGGAATAACTTCAAAATGTGATTGTGAAGAATTTTCTGCTTATTTCTGTTTCTCTACAGAAGAGGAATTGGATTCTTTTTCTTCCTTTGAGCATTGCCCTCACCCATCACTTCTCACCTTCCCTACCTCATCCCATTTTGCAGCGTGTTATGTGTTCCCAGCATCCCTGTACCCATCCCACAGTGCCTGGTAGGCCATTAGTGGTCAGCTGGGTGGAAAAGAGCAAGGAGATATGACTGATTTGCACCAAGACTTTTTTTTGGGGGAGCAAAGGAAGGTAACCCTTTCAGGGACCCTCCCAACGTCCAAGACCGTTTTCTCTCCCTGTCTCAGCTTTAGTTCTGTCACATTGTCACTTCCCATCCTTCCCGTGCTAAGATGGAGTATTGCATCCTTCTCCATCCTGCAGCAATGGGAAGTGTCCTCTGGGGTCCTCAGAAGAGCAGCTTCAAATTATCCTCTCATTAGTGATGATACCTCCCTTTTGCACACTGTGCCATTCCATTGTACCGCCTGAGCGCTGAGCAGTCGGAGATTACTGCCTTCACAACATATGTCATTACTCATTAAGGGACCCTTCCTGGATTATGGCTGAGGTTTAATGTCTTGTTAAAGACGTTTAACACTTAGAGTTTTGTTTTTAATTTAGGAAGCAGCATGATCAAAGCGTGCCCTGAGAATTTCTCGGAGATTTTGTGAAATTTGCAGGTTGGCCTGCTCAGAGGAGGTGATCCTTAAATTGAATTGCAGCCCTCCAAGGCGTGTTTGGATGTCAAGCACTGCCATGATCTGACATGTTAATGGCTTTGAGAAAACAATGTGTTTCAGAGGTAATTGCTGAAGCAGTGAGTTCCCAGCAATATTTTACTTAAAAGAAATGTGCTGTTTCTCCACTGTGAAGACTGGAACAATGACACCGAACAACCGAGTGATACAAATCTCTGCTTGCCTTTTAATGGTCATTAAATTCTTCTAATAGACTGGAGCAGGACCTCTCTCCCATCCATTGTTAGGAGCTGAAGATGGCATTAGAATCAGATCTTATGTTGTTATTGTAGCTGGACTGCAGAATCCATTTTATTGAAAGAAAATATATTTCCAAACTCGTAGCATAAACCTGAAACGACGTTCCTAAATTAAAAACTCACCGTTTGGCTCTTCCACTGAGGGTCATCTTCAGATTTACCTGATAAACTCAACCAGGGCAATTATTCATAACAATCCTGTTGCTGCACGTTCAATGCTTGTCTTTTAATTAATATGCAAAGGAGAGATGAGCAGCAGAAGCCATTTCTCCAGGCAGAGGAGTAGGGTGGTGAGCGTGGAGGAGAGGGTAGGTATGAGAGAACAGTCTAGTGAGGATGAGCACATGTTGGTAGAAGATGGAATCCTCCAGACTTGACCACTTCAATCACTATAAAAATGGAGTTTAAAAGTTGTGACTCGGTCTTTGGAAAGCTTTTTTTTTTTTTAAAGACTCTTGTTGCACAAAGGTGTTCCTGAGAGACATGGACTGTCCAGAGCAGCTGTGATGGGATGTGAAGAGAGGACCAAATCATGAAGGTTTTTGCTTTTTAGAAATAGGAGAATGTGATTTTAACTGTATCAAACTCAGTTTAAAACTGTTCTATTTCTTTTTTTTTCCCCATTCTGCCTGTGAGAATGTGCTGGATCCGCTGTTTGTCAATCTGTGACTGAGTTTCGTGGAGAACTTTGTGCATGTGCTGGTGCTTTTTGGGGAAGTAGATAAACTTTGCAAAATTCCCTTCATTCTCCAAGTGCTTTGAGTTCACTCTCAAAAGCTGTCCTAGTTCCTCTGGCTTTAGGAAATCAAAAGTCTGATGATTTCCATGAGAATCTGAGGCATCTGAAGGTTATTATTTTTATTTTTTGTCATGTTTGGGCTGAATACTTGAAAAAGGGTTAACCAGCAGCCAGAACAATTCATTGCAAAATCTTCAAAGCAAATCATATTTCTTAATTATATCAAATTAAGGCTATTAAAAGTTAAGTTCCGAACTGAGAGCATTTTCCAGTGAAAGGTGCTGCAACATCATTATTTCTCCCCAAAATGCATTTACTGTACATTTCTCAAAGCCATCAGCCTTGATTGAAAGCTAATGAAAAAGCTGTCCTGCATCAGTTTATTCCTTGTATCCATTAAGAATAATTACGGCTGAACAATTTTTGATGCCTGTAACCTCCGCAAGTGTTGCTAATGGCATTATAAATTGCTCCTTGTCCAATGACTACAGTCTGATGCTTAATTCAAAAGCGCTCTGTCAACAGGGCTGATTTGTGTGGTTAATGAGTGCGTTTAAAACAACAGCCTCGGCTCATGCATCCTAATGTTGATAAAAGGATGTGGTTCAATAAAGAGGCTTGTCCGTAATAATTAGCAGCAACAAACGCTCCGGATCAGACCGATCGCAGCTTTAATGACTCGGCTTTCAGCCCGTTGCAGGGGGAAAGGAAAAGTTTCCAGTTGTAACTTTCCTGGCCTCAGGTTTAACTTTTAAGGCGCTGTGAGGCAGCGGTGCAGGTGAGGAAACACCAATCTTTAATCCACACCGTGCTGGGAGAGCCAATGAGCAGCCCAAGGCCTCTTCTCTGTTTTCCTTCGGAGTTTAACGCAGAAAAAGAAAACTGCAAGTTGGTAAGAGATGAGATATAAAGACCTGTTGCCCACCTCTTCTAGGAGAGAAGTCGTCCCTTGGAGTCCCTTGGGCGAGGAAGGGGACACGCTCCAGGAAAGTGCTGACAGCTGAAGCTCTGGGTATTCAGGGACTGCACTGCCAATCAGTGTGAGCCAAACAAGACAAACCAGTGACTTGCAATGAGCAGGACCTGAAACTGCCCCCAAGGAGCTGTTTAGGGGAGGGAATTTACTTGTTGAGAAAAAGCCTAAATCCAAAACTGACATGAAAAATCAGTCCACGTGAATAATCAGCTGATAACACCACTGGGCACGGTCCAGCATTGGCAACCATGAAAATAACCCTGCCTTTCCAAACACCGTTGGCTCAGATTGTTTCCTCCTGGTTGGCGAGGTGTGCAGCAAACTTGGAAACAGCTTTTAGATCCACTCTCAGCTGTGGGTAGTTTTCTCTAGAAGTTACAAGTCCCCACTGAACCCCGAAGTGCTATGAGTGTTTTGGAATGGTAGATTTGTGGGGAGGGAATGCGGGCAGCCTGCCAGGTAAGAGCACTCCGACGTTCCCAACTGCTCCTCTCCCTCTGGGACATCCCGTGCACTGCCGAGGGGCTCTTGCCCTGACCCCTCTCAGAAACCACGTGCTTTCCAGGCAGATTCATTTTCTTCCTTTTAAAACAAGTTGTTAAGAGCAAACCTTCGTACTTTAATTTGGTTTGAGTGGGTATTTACTGTGATTTTCATGATACTTTTGACTAGGAGCAATCAGCAGATATTTCGCCCATTGCTGTTTTAATTGGACTTTGTCCATGGCCAGCCAAGCTCCCATAGGCCATTTGAAGGTCTCCCCTTGAGGAGTATCAGGTAGGAGGAGAGGTGTAGTTGAGTTTGAACAAAGAATGATTCATTCATTGTTCATGTCAGGCAGAGGAGCTTCTTTCCATATTGTAAGAAAAAGAACAATGTTCTTCTGAAAATGTGACTGGAGGTGCTGCAGGGAATGCCTGGAATATCCTGCCCCAGAAAAGGGTCGAGAAAATCTGGACACGGCACTGTAGGATACAAAGCGCTTCCCCAAGTGGTCCTGGGTGCTGGCCAAGGTGAGGGCAGGTGCCAAAATGCTCCAGCTGATCTTGCCTGGAGCTGAGACACAACGTTGTGCAACCAATAACGGGGCAAAGTACCTTCCTTGGCATGTCTTTATTCCCCGCTAGCAAAAAACGTCAACTACCTCCAGGGAAGTTCTAAGCCAATATTTTCATGCCTGTGAAGTCAGTCTGACACGGTTAACTGAGCATCACAGACAGTAACCCATTCATTTAGTCCTCTCTTCTCGAAGTTAGCACTTTGGAGCGGCGTGCTGTGGCTAATACTGTACAAATTGCTGCAATGGGCAGTTAAACGCTGAGGTCAGAGGTTAAATGAACATGGTTGTTTATGAGGACACAGCCCGAATCCATTTGCATTTTAATATTCTTTCTGTGAGACAAAAAAACCATTTTGAGGACAGCTTGTTTGGAAATCCCATTAACAGGTTATTTATGGGACTCGTGTCTGCGTGACCCTTAGCCTTGTTTTGTTAAACAAGAACTAGACATGAATCAGATGGGCGGCTGGGCTGCTGCTATTGTTTTCCGTGGCATTAAATGTCATTGAATTCAATTATTCTGAATCTGACACTTTCTAAGTTATTACCCTCATAATGCCTAATTTTCCTTTTTCCTTTGTCAACCTTATTATTTCTATCTGCTTTAAAAAGCAGAGACACTCTAAAAAGGCCATTTCCTCTCTTATCACTGATCTAGGTGAGAATGGAGAGCTTATCTACACAGCTCTTAAATAAATAATTGGGAAAACATGGTTTGAAGAAATTAGAAGATTCCAGCTACTACATGGTGCATTTTAAGGAATACAGAAATCTAAAAATCTGTCAGGGCAGTAAAATTAGCTATGAAAAGGTCAGGTAATAAATGTTTGGAAAAGGATGACTTTTAACCCTTTTTGGCAGGAGCATAAAGTGATGAGTGATAAATCAGACTCAGATGATCGTGTTGCTATCAATCAAAATGCGAAAAATTCTCCCTAATTCCAAATCACAAGTTTTACAAAACAAGTTTAGGTTTTATGCCTTTGAACACAAATCTTTCATCGAAAGGAGACAGTGGACTGGGTGACAGAAATTAATGAAAACCCATTGATGCTTCTCATGTGAGAGCTGTGCAGCCGAGAGCAGCCTTACCATGGGAAGTCCTGGAAGCACCACGTCCTGTCTCACATATTCCTCTCTGGCACTGGTCTCTGACCGGTCCAGCACCTTTGTGTGCTGGAAGAAGCTGCTATGGGGCTATATTTTGGATTTGTGCTGAAAATAATGTTGATAATCCTCTTCCTTCCTCTTTCCTTCGCTCTTTTCCCTGCCTTTCTTTTCCAAGTTCAAAATAGATTTCCAGTATGAATTGTTCATCAATGGAATTCTTCTTTAGTAGTTAATCTATCCTTAATAGAAACTGGTGGTGGTTTTTTTTTTTTTTTTTTTTTTTGTGTTTTTATTTTTTTTGTGTGTTTTGTTTTTTTCTGAAGGAAAAGGAACAATACCTCTTTAGAACAAGTTTGTGAGTGTCATGATTTTTCTACTAATTCATACTATATACTCCCCTTTGAAAATGTTAAATTACCTCATTGTATTTCTGAATATCATGTATACTCGGGCCCGAAATTAAGCTTGCTGTATAGCTGTCGAAATGACCACAATTTGCTCTCTGAAACGTTCTGATTGCATGTGTAATTCAAAGCAACCCTCATCCCTGTATGAAGCAGCCCAGGCTGCTCGGGGGCAAGGTTGATGTATGCTGATTGGGCCTTCAGCTGAGCCGGCAGCAAATACACCTGCACAGGGGAAAAGATGCAGGAAGGGTTTTCAAACTCCTAAATGCTCAAGAGACAGAAAGAAGAGAAGCTGTTCCACTACGCGAAAAGTTTCAAGAAAGGCTCAGTGCTTCTTATACGTGTTTTGTTGGAACCTGCCTCAATATTACCTTGAAGTGAATAAATTTATCCACCAGGAATTGTATTGCAAATATGACTCTTGGTTTGTCCCGCTTTTACTGAAGTGTGTGATTTCAACAACAAAGATGAATGGCATTAGGGGGAAACCCCTTCCTTGGAAGCGCCCCCATCCAAAAGTGTTAATATCGTTCGTCTTTTCTAAGAAATTCTGTCTCTAAAAGTATTTTAGGTGTTTAGTCAGGAATGTTTCTGTGAGTGTTCTGAAACACTGCATGAGTCTGTGACTCCCTTCTTCCCTATATGTCATTAATTAACAAATCTGCTGTATGGCATAGAGACATTTAACCCTTTCATATTCTTTCTGCAATAACTGAGGCAGGTGTGATGCAGCACTGGTCGCTTGTGTGCTGTAAATAAAATACTTTCAATCAAGAAAGCTGTTTCAGAAAGACATCTACAAACCTGCCCACAATGGGACAGCTCGTGCAAATGTGTGAAGGCTCCATAATGTGAGGCCCTGCATGTTTTGTTGCAAAGAATGTGTAAATTAGGGAAAGTTCTTGCATAACTGCATTTCTGGGTTAGTTATATATTATAATGACCTGAATTCTGCCATTGTAGGCAAAAATTACTGTTCTCTATTTAATATCAGTCATGGTTACTTTGAAAATGAAAAAGGGACATCACAGGCAGTAATTTACTCAAAGAATTCAGGCTTTACTTTGGTCTGGCTCAAACCTGTGAGCAGAGAATGATTTGCTCAGAATCATACCTAAGTAAAACTCTTTCTTGAAAATATTTGCTAATATTTTATATCAGCCTTGAGAGCCAAACATCCAAGTTTGACCTGTAAATTTTATCTGTGACCGAAATTGTTACCTAACATAAAACTATTCTTGTATTTTACTAAATAAACCCCAAATAGTTCTCAGCAAGAGTTGCTTGCTCATGGAACTCTTACATTCCCAAATAATGCCCAATGCCTCTGTGTGGATTGCAATTTGCTTTTCCTTGATAAGCCATCCACACAAAGTTCCATCCCTCCAATATTCATGAAAACTTACCATTAGTGAGAAGGAAAGGAAACCTCACAAAAGGAAACCCAGTGCTTTTGGGAGCTCCGTGTGCAATTCCAGTTGTTGAGGCTTCACCAGCAAGCGACTGAGGCTAAGCTGGTCCACAGGTGTTGCTCTGCACATGGATGAGGCCTCAGCCAACAGTATGGGATAAACACGTTTACAGGATGGGATAAACACGTTTACAGGATGGGGTAAACATATTTACAGTATGGGATAAACATGTTTTACCCGTGTCTGGTTGTTCTTGACCAGCGGCATTTGCAGACACCAGTTACCCTCAGTTTGCTCAGTGAGACCCCCCAAAGGCAGGAGGGTGGTGGTTTCGTGCATTCTTTTAGATCATCTGGGCTCTTAATAGAGCAGGGCTCTGAAGTATTAATAAGAGTGCTTTTCCTAATGTTCAGAGGTCATAAATGACTATAAATACACGCATTGACTCTAAATCATAATAATCAAAATCATAATTATGATGATAATAATAATTTCCTCAGCATTGAAAGACGTTTGGATATGTTGATACGAAGGAGGTGTTTTATTTTACTTCATTAAGCCTGCTTAAGATATTTTTTATTAGCTTTTGAGTTTGGTTCATTCGACATAACAAATTAGGAGTTTGGTCAACCATCTGAACAGAAGATGGAATGGAACCAGACCACTTTTTTCCCAGAGTGAGCTTTTTCATTACTTGCTGGAAATTTTACATTTATTCCTCAAGCTTCTGAAAGTTCACAGAAAATTATTCCCAGTCTTCTCAGCTTCAATCATATGGTGGGAGCTTCTGTTAAATACATATGCTTAATATCAGTAAATAAATTCTGACATTTCATTTTTACTCCTGAATAAAAAGGTTTCTCATGTTGGTGAAAATAAGCAATCACATCCTATTTAACAGTGGAAAAGAATTGTACATATCACCCTGCAGGAGCTGAGGAATCTATTTTCATTATAGCAAACATTGATTTTGCATTAAAAAGTCTCATTATTTGAGATAATGACTGTTAGGTTTCTTGGTTATTCTTCTGGTTCCTAAATCATTAAAGCCATAACAGCGGAAGAGCAAATAGGAATGCAAAGGACCCCAAACTGTGTTGAAATCCACTACCATTCATTAAAACTGCAATCGTCTTTAAAGCTGATCCGTGCTATCAGAAAATTATCTTATTTATTTCCAGCTTGCTTGAATAACACCTGTGTTTTTGCTTATAGAGGCATCACTGCCCCCAAAGGTATGGATTTGTGGCTTAACAGTAGCAGGGTTAATCTGTGAACTTCTGGGGGCCTCGTTCATCAGCGCGTTCCTCCAGACTGCTGGCAGTGGCATTCCGTCTGTGCCGCATTGGGGAACCTCACCCCGCGCGTCTCGGTGCTGGAAAACACGACCCGAACCTCTGTAGCACGTCCGTGTGTGAAAATCTGCATTTCACGTGCTCCCCTCCCTCAAATAACTCTGCTCGCGGACTCGCCGAGGAGGGGATCTCTTTGCTTTGCTCCTTTGAATAATTCCAAGGTGGTTCGCTCCTAATGGGCCTGAAGGGAAGCGGGTCCCCTTGTGCTCTCCCCTTCCCCCTCCCCGCTCCTCAGGCTGGGGCCGCGTGGGCATTAATGTATTCCGGGGAATGTCAGGGGCTCTCGGAAGGCACCTTCCCACCCCCAGCACCATGAATTATTGACGGCAGGGCTATTCCCCCGCGTGTGCTTCGCCAAGGTTACACTCCCTCACATTGGATATTTATTCGGCGTGAGGTAGGGATAAGAACCTCATTGCCACATTACGGCTGACACAATCAAGTTTTGGGGAATTTCAGCAACATTAGAAGATTTGTATAATATATTCTTTTCGAGGCAGAGGCGCGGCTTTAAACAAAGCGTAATCCCTGCTGCATATCATTTCCACCCTAACGCAAGGAAGGGAAGCGAGACCATAATGCTGTCTGCATCATTTCCCCTTTGTGCTCAGTTGCAAGGACCATTCGGCTAATATTCATAATCCACGTATTCGTTAAACAGAAGGGAACGATGAAAAAAAATAAAAAAGAAAAAAGTAGGAAAATAATGAAATGGGTTCCCACGAAAGTGGCATCGAATTGAGTCGTTACTCTAGATATATGATAAAGTATTTGGAAATAATTAAATAGTTGGTCTCCGCTACCTTTTCCAGTGCTTGAATGCTGCCATTTCAGTGGGTTTGGTGCTAACATCGTTCATAATTTCTCTGAATCAAACATTATTTGTGTTTCTGCTCTGCGCAACGAAAGGACGTGGTGGACACGTCCCGGGCGCTCCCTTTGTGAGCCGCAGCCTCCAGGGTTTGTGTCCTGGGCTCTGGCCCTTTGTGCTCCTCAGCTGCACTCTCAGACAATAGGGGGGAATAAATCCTCTGTGACAAGTTTACTTAAAGGGATACTCTCCCATTAAATAAGCAGATAAATATACCCACAAGGAACATTATTCCTTTGGAAACTTTGGGAAAAGTGGGGTTTTTTTTTGATTTGTGCCACAAGTCAACACCGTCCTCTATTTGTGACGGGGTAATTGTGAAAGTCACAGAGTTTTTCACACTTCGGGCTGTTCTTTACACACAACTTTCCAAGAGACAGGAAAACAAGTCAGTCATTTTCCCATTTTATTTTCAGCATCTCAATATTGTGTCCTGCCCCAGGGGGAGACTGGGATGCAAGTATTGTGAGTGAGTGTTTGGGCTTAAAACAGGCGGTTCTGTTTCTAGTGAATTGTTTATGGAAATAGGGACAAAAAACCCCCAACATGTTTGCTAATGAGGGGTGTTGCTAACATAAACAAAAGTAAATATTTTTATGGGATTAACTAGTCTTTTCCAGGAGAGATTCTCTTCAAATATCAGGGGCCTCAGATCTCTCTATTTCTTCATCCCCTTTTTATTTTATGCAACTTTATAAATTCGCTTAATGTAATTATCCTTGGTGAATAATTTGGCAAATTTTAGCAGGATAACAGAACTAGAGTGGTTTTATAGCCGTCCTCACATCTTATTAAATCAGGCTGTTTATGAGTCATTCCTGTTACTTGTTTATGAAATTCTCTAGTAAGGGAGAGACCAAGACCAAGATACAGACTGAAGAAAACAGCAAAGAACATATTGAGAAAACACGATGATATATATAAAAACCCCCTGCCTAATTTGTTAAATGACCATTTAAATGCACTAGCAGATGAGGGTTGGGTAGCATTTCACAGCTACACCCAGACACGCAGTTGGCTTGAATTTCGTGGTGTTTTCCACTCAGCACACGAATGCCAGGGAAATCCTGCCGAGGAGGAGAAGGGGCTGTGCCAGTGGGTCTGCCAAACCTTGGTGCTGCCAACTGAATCCATGCCATGGTCCCTGTGCCCGCGCGGGCAGCGGCTCCCAGGGGTCTCGCTGCTCCTGGGGGGATTCCTGCACCGCTGGGGTTGCGCTCTCAGCTTCGCTGTGAATCCGTCTCCGGGATAATTAATTGCACGGAGGGTTTTGTTTGGGGTCAGGGCCCTTTGCTGTTTCATTTTGTGGAACTGTTTTGTTTGTTGGAAAGCGCCGGGGAAAGGGCTGGGGAGCTAATTGGATGTTAATGAAGGAGGAGGATAAATACCTTACTCGGGGAATAAATGGGCTGTGTTTGAAGCCCCCTTGCCCTGGAGATTCAGGGGTGTTTATCTTCTTTTGCCTGGGGTATATTTTAGGATATCATAAAGCTGTTACCTAATATTTAAATTAGCACACACATCGCCCACTTGTAATTGGGGTTCTGTTGTGCTGGACATTTTGCCAAGGTATTTGTATCTGACTCCCTTCGTGTGAGGAACACACAGTTTGAAAGTACCTGGCAGAACGATTTGTAACGCCAAAAAGAAATGGTGATGCTGAGTCCTTCGTGTAGTTCTGCAGCAGCTGTTTGGGAAGGTTTATTAGCTTTTTTTATCATTATTATTTCTATTGCTATTTTTTTTTCAGGTGGCATCAATGCTTTAAACTTTGTTGAGGATTTCTAGAGACATTTCTTGGCTCTGAGGGTTTTCTGTGACATCCAAACCTTTTTGATACGACATCCAACAGGTTTTTTTGAAAGGCATGGAGATGCTGCAAGCCTAAGCGTCGGGACCTCCCCACCT
The DNA here is from genome assembly GCA_013396755.1 of Sclerurus mexicanus. Lineage (NCBI taxonomy): Eukaryota > Metazoa > Chordata > Aves > Passeriformes > Furnariidae > Sclerurus > Sclerurus mexicanus. The sequence goes on along the minus strand of VWZF01003733.1, from coordinate 243,577 downwards.
TGCCTGCAAGACATCCTCCATGTACCTTCTATTTTCTGTCCTCATAATTCATGCTGGGAGACATTGAATAGAGTCGACACACAAGTCAGAGCTTCATTCAGCCACAAATTTTTATTTATTTTTTCTAATTTGCCGAATTTCCTATTCTTCCAGTGTCTGGGGAAATCCCTGTTTGTCAACTGCGTGTTCATCACTGTGCAGTTTTTCAGCACAAGACCTAATAACTGCTTACAGTGCAACTTATAAAGGCTATTAATAATTCCCACTAAAGATTCTTTATTAAATATGTGTTTCCCCAACTCATTCTTCAGACAGTGAAAATTCCCTTGTGCTTCAAGTGCTATTTGTGTAAGATATGCCACTAACCAGACAGCTATTTTACTCTAGTTCCCCTTGCACTAATACTAAATTTTATGATTTTAGCAAAGGTCTCTGAGCTCTGAAGGAAGGAAGGAAACATCCCACGCCGCTGCCATGAGTCTCATCCTCACAGCAAAATTCCTTGCCAAGCAGAAGTCACTCAAGCTGTAATTGAGTTGCAGCTGGGAGAAGCGCTTGCTTCTTAAACTTGAGCACCTCCATAGTTAGCAGGAATAAATAGTTCAAAAAGCCTTGCAGAACAGCAGTAAAACTATTCACACAGTGGTTGACTTTCTCATTTTAACGAGTAATGTTTATGAAGCTTTTCGGAGAGGCACCTGAGCTCTAATATTAACTCATGTCTGCGCACCCCAGTGCGGCGTTGGACCGAGTGCACTGACGATCAGCAACCATAGCACCTTCACCTGTACATCTCTAAACACTCTCCAGGCTCAGGAAACTCTTCACTTCCTAGAAAATTATAACAAACAAATTAATACATACATTCAAAAAAAAGAAAAAAAGAGGTGAAAAACTGCCCCAAGAGCTACCCAAGCCATTCTGTGCATTGCAGTCCTACAAAGCCAGATGGGAAAGAGATAAGGAGCACCTGGCAAAGCCAGCCCAGGGAGGCAACTGCTGCTGAGTGCAGTTGTGTCGCACAGCTGAGAGCGAGTGGGAAATCAATGAATCACTTTTCAAGCTCTCAGTAATCAGCAGCTGATGGCATTTTCCTGGGCCTAGGGAGGAGGAGCTCTTCAGCTGGAGAGGAAACATGGGGCAGGAGAAGGGCTGGCTGCTCTCCCTCCACCTGCTTGGCCACGGCAGCGCCTTCTCGTTGCTCTTTCCTTTTTTGCCTGGAAATGGTTCCCTCTCCATTGCAGCCTCAGTCTGGCTCACAGACCGACCAGAGGAATCCAGGGTTTGGATTTCACAAAGCCTTGGTTTTTTAATATTTATTTATTTTTATATATATATTTATCGTGGCTTTTTTTTTTATTTTTTTTTCTGCAGTTTGTAACTGATCTCTTGTTTCTGGAGAGCACCGTGTTTGTCCTGCGTGTAGTTTGGAGGAATTAGGCTGAGCTCTAATTTACACTTGTTTAACTACAGATGCATCCCCACTGCTATTTGTTTATCTCACATTTATTACACTCTTCCAAATTCAAGTTAAGTACTCAGGGGCTTTTTCTAGTAACACTAATGGAGGAGAATAGATGCATTATATGTGAATAATGTATTATGATGATACAATTTGGGTCTCTTAGCTCTAACCAAGACCAGTCCTGCTTTACATTATTTATAATTTACACACACCTTCCTGAACATTTTTATGTAAATATTTAATATAGAAAGTGAGTTAACTCTTTCGTTTGGGAGGTTTCCAGTAGAAAACAGGAGACAATGTAGGAGGGCTACAAACTCCTCCACCCAAAGTGGGCAAATGGCCAGTCTTGTTTATTTTCAGAATTTCAGAGAGAAACATGACAAATTACAGAGGAAAAAAAAGACACGCTGGCTTAGCACCAAATCCTTTTTCCCCTTCTCCTTCCCAACTGCTCTTATTAAATTGAATGAATGTTGACTGCAGACGGTGTATTTGCAGACGCTTGGCTGGCAGCATTTGCAGCGCAGTGGTTTTGTTCTTTACTGTTTTCTGACACGTTTTGTCTTTTGGTGTTTTGCTCATTTTGTACTGACATATCCATTGGAGAAAGGCAGCGGGGGTGCCCTCCAGACAAACCAACGAACTCCCTTCCTTGCGTTAGGCCAAGGAAAACAATTAGTCATTTCTTGGTAATCGTGCTCGTTTCTGTCTTCTTATCTCTGACCCCAGGAATAAACAGAATGGCCAGAATACGCCACCACCACATGGCAAGCTTTGTAACTTTGGGTCTTTCAAGTGGCAATTCGTGGACTCTTGTTCTCCCCATCTTCAGGAGCTGGACTTACAGTCCACAATCTTCCCATGTAGAGTCACCCCAGCAGACAAACTGTCTGGAGTTGCTGACTGTCCCCTTTCCTCTGTCTTGCCCCCGCTTTTGTGAAACGTTGCCATATATTTAACTCATAAATCATTGCTACTTTTGAGCTTGGAGCTCAGAGTGGAAGTCAAATTAGAGGCAGAGCTTTGTCATCACTGGTTACCCAAGCTTTCCCTTTGTCAGTCCCATACGTGCTCCACTCCCCTTCACCACAGCAAACTCTCAACTTTGAGCAGATAAAGGTATAGCAGAAATACAAATGAGCCCTGGCACTCCTCAGTATCCTTCTCTGGGGAAAGAAATTAAGGGGCAACCTCTTCCAGTAGATTTAAGGCGAGAAATTTATTTATGTACATCTGATGACTTTTGTTTGAGCATGACAAGTGCATTTTGAGGTGTGTGCAAAGGGACACATGACAAAGGGTGTGTTCAAACTCCAGGTCTGTGCTCCCTTTCCTAGCGCACTCTGGGTTTTAGTATGAGACGTTGACTCTCCTGAGCTGCTGCTTTTGTTGTGTGGGGTAAAAAAGAGAAAAGACAGACATTTGCCAAAAAAAAAAAAAAAGAAGATTAGCTTCAGGTCATCCTGTAATTTGAGCCCGTGTACCTACAAATTCCCAGCAGGCTCTGAGCCAAAGAAATACATGGATGAAATAAACATACAAGAAGAGGGCTGCATTTTGAAATCCAAGAATTGAGTTATATCCCTTTTTGACAGCTCCCTGAATCACAGCCCACATCCAAGATGAGTAAATAGGCATCTGGCCCTTTAACTGGGTTCCATTACATATAATTAAAGACTCCCAGAATTAAATGGCCTACATGGAAAGTGGCTTTGAGTGGGCTAAATGCCTGAAGCAATCTCCTTGCCTGAGCGTAGAAGTGACACTGGCTTGTGGATCAATATCATCTCTGTTATTAATATCAAAAGCGCATTACTTTGTTTTTGCCTGGCTGGGCTCCAAGCCTTGGGCCCAGCTCACATCCAGCCATTTGCCTGGACCATAATTTACTTTCGGGAGTTTTTAAGGTATTGTTTTGTCAGGGCCAATCACCATGAAGTTATAAATGATTCTGAGGACTTGCACTCTCTGTTAGTGGCGTATGCGGTGAAATTAATTTTTAAAAGTTTCATGTCAATTACTCCCGTCCTTGAGTTATGCAAGGGGACAAAAGAGCAGAGACTTAAAGACATGAGCGATATCAAACAGATGAGGTAACGACAAACAGAAACAGCAGCTTGGGACCAAATAGACATTACACTATCTTTAATTGATGCATTGAGTTAAACAATGCTAAAGTTAAATAAATATTGACCACTTAGCAAAAGAACCATTGATTTTTATGATGTACAACATTTGCATCATATACTGCTCCGGTCTACGGATTTCGGCTGCAAGACTGTCAGCTCTGGCACAGACGTTCCCCAGGACAGCTCGTGCTGCTGCTCAGACCCTTTCTAGAATTACTGTGGCAAAGGTTAGTGGTTTCCCCTGCTTTTGGTTTGGAAGGATTGCTTCTTCTTGAAGGGTTCAGTTCTGCCGGGTGTCTCTTCTGCGTTAGGGAAGATGCCCCACATTTCACAGAGGTGGCACTGGCCACGTCTGTGCCTCAAACATCTGCCTTGTCCTCTCCTGGGCACTGAGAGACAGGCAGACGCTCGGCCTCTGTCGGGTGGCAGAAGCGTTTGCTGCATTGCAGGGGACACTCGGCGATGTCACCTGTGCCCCTCCCAGGATAAATGACCCCGTGGTGGAAACTGGAAGGCGCTGACACTGCTGGGCACCCTCGGAAGGGGCGACCTTTGCCAGCACTGCCTGGAGCTGCTTTGCTGAGGCTGATGTGTTAACGCTCACTCTGTTAATATTGATTTAATTGCTTAAACGTTAATGATATGATACCTACCTACCCTGGAAACAAATTCGGACAAACCAAATAATTTGTTTACAAGGAAAGAATTTACACCTCTGTGTCTGTTACGGCTGCAGAGCAAAACTGTAGTTTTTAAAAATAGTTAATTTATAGTTCTTTCACACGAAATGCGCCCCTGATTGTGAAACTTATACAAAATGCTAATTACTGGCATTTAATTTCTCACAGAGAGGGAAAGTTTGAGGTCTCTTCCTGGCAATGCAAGGATTTCTTTAAGGCCAAGTCTCTACGCTTAGTGATGCCAGCTTTGGTTACATATAGCTCCCTGTGTCTGCAAGGACTGCCAAAACACCAGTTAATAGGTTATTGTTTCAATTAGTCCATGATTACTGCTGCTAATCTGTAATTCCTCATTGTTGTGGCTCCTTTTGACTTTGCTCCAGTTATTAAGAAGCATTTGGATGTTATTACAATTGACAGGAACTCCAGCCTTCTCTGTGGATAAAACACTGCCTGTTGCAAAAGAAATTCAGAAGTAATGAAAAGAGCTTTTCGAGGTTTTGGAGGGTTTTTCTGGTAGGTTGTTTTTTTGTTTAGTTTTCTTATTTTATTTTTAAAATTACATCATAAACACAATGTGAAATTCAATTAAGCTGGAAAATTATAAGGCTCAAGGGGGGAGACACTGGATTTCCTACACAGATAAATCAAGATGTCTTTAGTTCTCAGTTATAAACACAAGTCTAGCTTGGCAAAATGAAAAAATGACCTAACACAAATGAGATAAAGGAATCATTGATGACAGCAGGCTAGGCTGATAGGTGAGGCATCTCCGAACTCCACTGCACACCTCAGAGCAGGGAGAGCCGTGCACTGCCCTGGCGTGGCCTGGGAAATCTCAGCTTGGTTCTGAGGAGCGTATGGCAGTGCTGGGGCTTGTCAGGACCTCGGTCCTTAACAGGCTGCCAACTGCACGGAGAGCAGCTGGAAGGACGTGGATGCGATCGAGACATTTTATGTCCACTCTCATGGCTCAGTGTACAAATGGGAATAAACCTTCTAAAGCAATAGGTAATGAATGTTTTCCAAACAGGAATTTGCCCGTTTTCCGTGTCCAGTGTTTACACTGACTCAATTTCAGTTACCGTGGTCTTTCTTTAACAGCGTTGGCGGCTTTGATTGCTGTTTAATTGAAGATCTCCAGATCTTGGTCCGAATCTGTTGAAGGGTCAGGGTGAATTTGCCTCACGGTGGGGAAGGAACTGACCCGCATGCAGAGTCAAAAGCTGGGGCTGGAAGAGCTTGGCTTTTGGTGTGTGCATCTCTAAATGTTGCTCCAATGGGTTGCCAGTTCACCCCAGGCAGGAGGTGCAAACGCACAGCGAGAGTTTTCCCTCCCACCTGATGACACTGCAGAGACTTTGTTCGGCTGCAGATGCTGAGGGGCATCTCGTTAGTGGATGAGTATCCAAAGGGCGGATGTGAAGATGGGGCCGGGTTCACCTTGTGCTGCCTGGTGACAGGACAAGAGAGAGGCACGTCCTGTCTCTGGAGGGAGTGTTGAAGCTCACTGCCTTGCTAGAAGGAACATGACCCGCTCCACATTTTAACAGCAAGACAGAGAACAAGGAGAGTCTGTTTCCCTCCACCCTTCCCCGCATGCAGATGCCCCCAGTTACAACCATGGCGATTTAAAAACATGTAAAATTCATAAATGAGGCAGCAGCTGTGCACGGCTCCAGCAGAATGCTGAATTGCTGCATCACTGTGGACTCTAAATGACAATAAACCTTCCACCTCTCATAAATTAAGCGGACTTTCAAAAAAATCGTATCTGCAACTGCAACTTTTTATGTGTGTTTGGTAACTTTAATCATTTTGCAAAATGCGATTCGTGGTCATAAATTCTCTCCCAAGTACATATTTAGGGAGAGCTAAAGCTCTGCAGCGAGTTGATAGGTAAGTTTTAATATGACAGCGCCAACAAGTCTAGTAGATTTATCCCGAGGCAGTGGCTGCCCAGTAATTACAAGAGGGCAGGAAAGTGACTTAAAGGGTGTTTCAAAGGTTCAGGAGATGAACTTGGAAATATTCCTTACCTGAACTTAAAAAGTGATCTTTGAACCCACCTACTTTTTAAAAATCAGCTCAGTGAATGGCAGGTCTGTCAGGGTAGCTGTGACCTTCCCACATAAGCTCTGGGAACGAATATCTCGTAACCATTTAAGAGAAGGAACAGAATCCTCCTTTCTTGTTTTTCTTTATATTATAAAAATCACATTCCTGCGTTCGTGTGCTTTCTGTTCTTTGCAGGCCACAGCACTTGGAGTCTTCCTGTGGAAAGGATGGGAGGGAGAGGCAATCCCAAAGCTTCCTGGCACGAGCTGCTGTGAAAAGCTTAGCAAGAGTCGTTTGCTTTGAAAACGCCCAGCAGACAAACTTGGTTAAATCCCATTTTACCTCATCTTGGGCAAGGGGCAGCCATACCTGTGTGATAGCAGGTGTTTAACTGCTTATTAAAGCAAAGAGGCTGTAGTGTGAAGAAGTGAGTCAAGCCCCTCTTGTAATGAAGGGAGAATTTCTGACCTTTCAGTTTGGCCTCAAGTCCCCGTGTGCAGGACTAGGGCACAAACACAGGGCCACTAAATGCCAAGAACTGGGGCAGTGCTGCTGAACTGCACTGGGCCACTCATGCCAAATCCATCAGAGGTGGCACCTGTGATTAATGTCCATGCTGGAAACCCGATTGTTCTCACTACTGCTCCTCCTCTGCAACTCTATTATGGAGAAGTTGTTTTTTTCAGTACATGAAATGGTTTTTTTGGTGTTCTGTTTCTTTGAGTTTTTTTGAAGAAGTCCAGTGTTCAACGACTTCACAGGGTGGCCCAGCTAACCCTGGCTCCTTGCTCTAACTACTAAGTCTTTTTGTATACTTTAGTAAATAAATTTAACACGAACTGAAAGGCAGCAGACTGTTCATTTAATGAGACAAAGCTTGAGTAGTCAATATTACAGATGAGAAATGCAAACGAACCACCAGTGCTATTGGAACATTGGCTTTTCGCCTTTATAAAATTTTACTTTTTGTATTCTTTTTTTTAATAAAATATTATTAATGCAGTGTGTTTTCTTCAAAGCACTTAAGAATGTTTTCATATTGCATTTCCATAGTTGGGGGTTAATAGCACCAGCGTCTCTTAGTAAAGCCACAAGCAGAGGGGGATGCACAGATCTTGCTCCAGCGTCCCTTCTATGTTTAGGCTCCGAGGTTTTTGTGCAGGGTTAGCACTGTGGGTATGGATCATGCTAATATCAAGTTACATGTGCATATGGGTAGGACAGCATATGCTCGACACTGGCTTCGTGCTGAGCTCCAGGGGCAAAGCTCATCTCTGAACACTTAGAGAAGAGGAAAGCACAGCTCCTGGAAGTTACCTGGGGGAGATGATGCTCGCAGTTACACGCAGCATCATTTGGCTCAGGAGCAAGTCTAACTTCATGTGACAATTCGAGGAGACATTTCCAATGCTGTGGAAGCAAAATCGCTTTCCTGGATAAAAAAGGAAAGAAAGAATAGGGGAAAAAAAAGGTATATAAGTGCATATCAGCAGGAATCAAATGAAATGAACGCTTCCAATGTTTTTGAAAGCTTGCACCTATGAATCAACCATTTCTGAAGCTGTAGTTTCTCAAGTAAGAATATTGTTGCGATACATTAGCAGAGTGTCTGGTGGCCATTCTTGTGCCTTATTACTCCATGCACTAGGGTGGCATTTTTAGGTTCAAGTGAACCTTGGTGAAACATATCATGGTTCACTAATGTTTCTTCAACTGTCTGATAAAAGGCCTTGCCCCCAACAACATATGAATATTTAAATTACTGTTAATTATTTATGGTATATTTTTATTACCACTGACTTACGGCATGGTCAAGTAGCAGCTACAGCTCATTATGCTCCAAGGTTGGACGTGCATCTCAAACATCGCTGCTGCTGAAGGGAGGGAATGTCCATGTTTTCACCCTGTGTTGATTTCTCTGCAGGAATCTGGAAGAAGGTCACTGGAATGAAGTGCTTGTTGACTGAAACATTTTAGAAAGAGGTTCTAATACCTGGGTGTAAGTTAAATGCAAAGTTACTGCTCCTAATAGAAACATTTGAAGTGTAACAGCACATGGTTGGGGACAATTAAAAAAAAATTAATTAAAATCTGTCTCTCACCGTTGAAGTCCCAAGTGATGGCTCTTACAAGCCTCTCACCTGACTCTTCCAAAGCCTCCAGTTTTTCATTAAGTTTAACCTAATTTCTCCTGTTTTCATTTCATCTTTTTGTGCATGCTGTGAAAAAGCATTTCTCCCTCCTTGATGATCAGATTTGTTCTATATTTGCCTTTTTTTATTTTTTTTTTGTGAGCTCTTTGACACCTTCCTGCCCAAGCTAAGAGGGCAATTCAATCTTCCATCACTTTTTTTTTGCAGTTGTTCTTTCAGCTGCCTCTTGTTTTTCTGTTGATCCTGTTTGGATCTGCAGTGAATATTGGCAATACCCTTCTCTCCAGGTATTTCTCTAGGCTGCACATTGCTAAGGCAGCACATCCCATACACCCTAATGCAGTATTCCCTGTGAGCTAATGGGAAATCCCTGCATGGCTGGATTTAAATCTCCCTGGTCTGTAACACGAGGTGATGCCTCTGCATATGATGACAAGATTTCATTAGCCCTTTTTGTAGCTGTGTCTTCCTGCAAAACCATATCTAATCTTCAGTTTGCTGTCTCTGCTAGTTCTCTTTCAGCACTGCAGCTTCTTTTGGATCTCCTCTCCCTCACTGAGAGTCTGTATTGGGGATTATTTTCCCTGGAGGTATTAGTGTATATTTTTCCATACATGAAGATAATAAATGGGAGAAGCGGAGATGAAAAGAAAAAACACTACTTGAGAGCAGAAATAGAAAGAGATGCAAAGAAAAGACTGACAGGGAGATAAGCGAAGAAAAATCAAGGAAGAAGAATATGGAAAAATTAAAAAGGAGTTAAATAATCAGAATAAATTAATTAATCAAAGTGCAGATCATGTGGACTAGAATAGCAAAGCAGCAATGCAGAGAGCTAAAAGGAGACAGGTATAAGGATAATGAAGGATAAGCTGAAATGTAATACATATTTTCCAAATAATGCATTGACTTGTTAGACCTGACTTTTAGCAAGGCTGTCACACTCTGGGCAGTAGGAAGCTTGTGACAAGGGGTTATGAGAAACATCCAATTTTCCCCCTAACAAAAGCAGTGATTCTTGCTGTGATCATGGTTTTGTTTGCAATTCAGAACTCCCTGATTTTCACAGTGACTCATGATTTTTATTCCTGTATCATAGATATGAAAATGTGATTTAGAAAGGATAAGTGAACTGGCAAAGGTTATAGAAGTCATCGCAAAGAAACACAAATTTTGAAGTCCCAGGGTCAATTCACTGCCACTAAGTTTCTGCAGTTCTGTGCTTAGAGGGAAGGAATTCTTGCCCGTTCTCACACTTTGCTCCATATTGTGGAAGCTCTTTTATCATAGGGGTTAATTGTGATTTGTTGACCCTACCTTGCCTCAGATATTTGGTCATAGATTGCCTATATCATCCAGCCAAAGTAGCCATTGCCTAAATGAAAGAGAGTCGCTAGAAGTGTTTCATTTGCTGCTCTTCTCCATGGTGTGACCCCGGGAGCTCTCGTCGTTCTGCAGCGATGGGGGGCTCAGAGACCACCGTTTGGGAACTACTGACGAGGGGTAGGGAAACCTGGAGCAAACCCTCTCTGGCTCCTAAAAAAGCCTATCGGGGAGGGGAATGGCACTGTCAGCAAGTGCAGGTGGCTGTGGGGAGCGCAGGGGAGGGCTCAGCTCGGGAGCTGGGCTGCTCTCGGAGAGCTGATGCACCAGCTCTGGCTGCTCATGGCACTCGCGCTGTCGCCAGGGGCTTCGTAGGATCTGCATAGTGCGAGCGGGGGCTCCTGGGGGAGAGTGACAGAGATCATTAAGTGAAAACAAATAATAAATAAGCTCCTTACAGCCCCCACAGGTATATAAATATGACGGTTCGTGGGGCACGCAGCCGAAGATGGATGGCTGTGTGCGTGCAGGGGAGGGATCCATAAAGGCAGAGAGGCTCCCTGCTCTCCTCTCTGCTCGCTGCTAAGGAGGGTCAAGTGACTGTCACTGGCTGTGCACCGAGCACGTGGAACCCGTGTCACACTTGCCAGCTGTCCTGCCTTGAAAAGGTCAGCTCCCCTGACACGGGTGGCAATGTCACAAGCTGCGTACGCCAGGGCCTCGCGAGCCCAGCAGGATCCCACCCTGCCGAGCCATCCATCCCCAAGGGGCAGCAGGGAAGGCGACTGGGAACAGCCAGGCTCGTGTCTGATGGGAGCTGCCTGGTTTCCCTTCATTCCATGATTGTTAGGGACACGGTCAGCAACGTTACGTCGCATAGGAATGGCGAGGATGGCGAGAGGTTTCACGACTGTAGGTGTTGGGACTCTGGTACTTATCCTACATGATGGGCTGCTGTGGTTCAAATCAGACTAAAGCTCAGGAAATTCTTTAACTGTGACCTTTCCCGTGACTCAGATCACAAAGATTTTCTGTCAGTTTGCTCTGGGCTAGATTTGAAATTATGTCTTAGAAGTGAAAGACGCAGTGAATGAATCAGGCAGATGAAGTTTAATTCTTGGCTCCAGACTTGTAGTACTCTGTTTTCTACAGGAGATCAAAAATAAATGTAAACCACTGATTTGACATATCCCATGGAACAGTTACGTATTTCTTTAATTATAAACATCATAAACCAGCACCCGGTTCCAGGCTCTTATATTACACAGCAGGTCATCTTGTACCTCACAGGAATTCAAGCCAATGCCAAATCAGCTCTGTATCTGAATCATGTAAGTTCTCTGTTACCTTTATTGTTTACTTACATAAATATCCAAAACATAGTGTTCAAAGAGAAGGAGGATGTTTTCGTTGCTTTCCAAAGAGAAAGGTTAAAATTATTCTTACTGTCTTCTAAAAAACGCTGATAAATTGAGTGGGAAAGAGCGAAATTTGCAATGCCACAGAAAGTTGAAAAGGTATTAAGCTTACTGGTTGCAAAGCCGAATTGTGACCCAAGTATGAAAGGAGATTAGCATGCACCTTTTCAGTGTGCAGCGTTATGACATGATACCTCTTGGGGATCTATTTCTATCATCTCCCTATTCCAAGTAAATGTGAATGAGTCATTCATATAACAGTTTAAAAAGTAACTTCACTCTGTCTTCTACAGCCTTTAGTAGGTATTAATCTCTAATTTTTTTTAATATAACTGAACCTGCAACAAACATTGCAACGCAATGAGAAAAATCAGCCAGGGAAACCCTTTGGTGCAGAGGTGGAGAGAAGTGCTGCTGTTGCATGCACTGGTGCTTGGCACCTGGGCTCCCTCAGCTAGAATTGAGAGTGTTCATGGCTCTGACAGTCTGTCAGAACTGTTGTCTCTTGGGATGTCTTGGCAGGATCAGACTTGATAGTCAGTTCTGACGATGCTCAAACAGTAACAGCTAAAACTGTCAGTAACTCCTCTAGGTGTGGGTTTAATTTTTTCCCTCGTGTTTCTAGTTTCAGCCTGCGAAGTGCGGGGTTTTCTGGGACTATAAATGATTTATTACTATGGTCATATTACATCCTGAAAGTTGCTCCCCCTTTTTTCTGACTCCTCTTTCTCGTTTGGAAGTTTGTTTTGGAAATGTGCACTCATCAGCTGATCAGCTGGGTGGTGGATATGCCTGGAGTATCCACCAAGCCAAGCCAAAACACGCCTGCAATTCATTTAACAATAGGTGAGAATGTTTCCATCCCTTAAAACATTCAAGGCCAGGTTGGATGGGTTGGATGAGATCAGGCTGGGGCTCTGAGCAACCTGATCAAGTTCAAGAGGACCCTACTCATTGCAGAAGGGTTGGACTAGACAAACTTTAAAGGTCCCTTCCAACCCACTCTATTCTATGATTGAATGAATCAGAACATTCCAAGAAAAGGAAATGTTTTTGCCAAATTAGGAATACCTGGCTTGTACCAAAAGTAGCGTGGCATCAGGACTAGGGCAGTGATTGTCCCTCTGTGCTGGGCTCTGCTGAAGCCCCTCAAGGGCTGTGTCCAGTTTGGGACCCCTCACAGCACTGAGGGACTGGAGCATGTCCAGAGGAGGGAATGGAGCTGGGGAAGGGGCTGGAGCAGCAGGAGCAGCTGAGGGAGCTGGGGGGGCTCAGCCTGGAGAAAAGGAGGCTCAGGGGGGACCTTCTGGCTCTGCAACTCCCTGACAGGAGGGAGGAGCCGGGGGGGTCGGGCTCTGCTCCCAGGGGACAGGGACAGGAGGAGAGGGAATGGCCTCAGGCTGTGCCAGAGGAGGGTCAGGCTGGACATCAGGAGGAATTTCTGCATAGAAAGGGTGGTCAGGTATTGGAAGGGGCTGCCCAGGGAGGTTTGGAGTCCCCATCCCTGGAGGTATCCAAGGAACAACTGGCCGTGGCACTCAGTGCTCTGGGCTGGGGGCAAGGTGGGCATCGGGCACAGGGTGGGCTCCGTGGCCTTTGAGCTCTTTTCCAGCCTTAATGATTCTATGATTTCTTTCACATTTCTCATTCTTTATGAAGGCTCGAAGAGTCGAGTCCATTTAAAGAGTTGAGGCAAGCTGTGAATGAAAGTCCAGTTGAGCAGAGGACACCCTGCAAATAGGAAGCAAGTGTTAAGTACAGTTGTCTGCAATGCTTAATTGCCCCTGCAATTTTTTGGGTCCGTCTTCTCATTTTTCCTAGGCTGGCACTTTTGTGGATGAATACCACTGAGAGTTAAGGACTTGCTGTGACTCTCACTCTTACTTATAGTTTTGCCTGCAGCAGTCACATAGTTGAAAAATACAGATCCATGTGACTGCTAAGAGACCACTGAGAAGCCAAGTAAGTAGGACTCATGGCCATTTTGCAATTCCACCTCATTAGACATGTTTTGGGGCTTATGATTGTGCTGTGAGGATAAATAAGTATAAATATTATATTTGCCTCCAGGTTATCTTTAAAAATGTATTTCTCTGTCTCCCTCCCGCTCTTTCTTCCCTTCCTTCTTTTTTTTTTCCCCCTCCAATTTTCAGTGTAGTCTGTCAACTCCTGGTAGGTGAGTTATCAACTCCGTGGTCTCACAGTGTGGTGGCCCAGCATAAGGTATTACATTGTAAAGGGTTGCCTTGTGGTGCCAATTACCCAGGGTTCTCGAAAGCAGTGGTGTGATTAACCCCGTGTGCAAATAGAAATTCGCATGACCCAAAAACTACTATTAGAAAAAACTATTGCAAAAAAAAAAAAAAAAGAAGTGTTTGGCTTGTCCCCGCTGCCACATTTTAAAAATATAAAACAGTGTCAAGAGCTGTCTTTTTGTTTGGTTTTTGTCATTTGAGCAACTCTTGTGAGTTATCGTTGAGATATAGAGGAGTATGGAAAAACTTGGGTAAATGCACACCTCAACTGGTGGTGTTGCCCAGATGTTGGTCTTTCTTAAACACACAAAGTGCAGGTTCTTGATGCAGCTCCCAACCAGCTGCAGAGCTGTGCATCTCCAGCGGGCTCCGTGGGACAGTGCCAATTCACACCAAACAGGACCTGCCCCTCTGGCCCCTCCGAATTCCGAGTCCGCGTCTCTGCAGAAATGAACGGGCACCTTTCTGAAGGACGGGTGTCGCCCTGGAGGCCAGAAGGTGCCTGGGGAAGTGGGGTTTGGGTGGTTTTTGGGTCTGTCGTGTGTGTGTGCTGGGAGTCTCTGTCACACACAGCTGTGGGGCTTTTGTGTGTTTGGCTTGGTCACTCTTACACTCCTCCTAGTTTTGCTGCCATGGCTGCGGACACCGGTCCTGGGACAGAGCCCTTTTAACAATTCTTCAGTCTACTTCTTTAGTTTTAGTCTCTGTGTTTCATTTTTTCACAGCTTTTAAGAGGTCCTTTCTAAAATATCACATCATCAGCTGCTGTTGTCGTGTCCGAAGAGCCAAGATACAACAAGAGCAGTTCCTTTAGAGGAGAAAGCAACGCCAGGCTCTGTGTACCTTCCGTGTTTGTTTTGGCTTGGTGATGGCTCTAGGAGAGGATGCCAGGAAATACTGTTGCCATTTGACATCCAGGTTTTGGGAGGAGGTTTAGTGTTTGGGACTCGTGTGTTTGTAGACCGTGGGTGAGAATTACCACGAGGTGGCAGCGTGCAAGCCCGGAGTGAGTGTTGATTCTGCCACTTTTACTTTGTTATCTGGCTGGAGAACACTTGGACTATTAATCGTTGTAGGTCCTGTCCAGATGGAACTATTCTATTTATATTTCCTAGTAAATCTGGGTGTTAAAAGGTCGTGCAGAGATCCTGAATGATACCTGGTTTTACAAAGGGTGCTTTGTGCTGTTGTGCACTGATAGTCAATATATGAACCAAGTTTGCACACTGGGCAGGAGAAGGATCACAAGAAGGATCGGGAAAGGGTTTTAGAGGCAGTGACTGCACAGTTCTGTTTCTCCCTATACGAGCCCTCCACATTTAGAAGCGCAAATAGCACAGTGTCTTAAATGGAAACATTTGAGAGACACAGGACATTGCCCTGTCCACGAGTGTGTATACACAGAGGAACAAACAGCAGAAAGAAACTCTGCTGGTGTTTGTTCCCAAAACATTTTCGCTGGGACCATTAAAAGAGCCCTCCTGAATGTTTGAGAACGTTGTTTGCATCTCCAGTGAGGGACAGTGAGTGGCTAACCAGGAGCTAAATGATGGCCAGCTCTGCCAATAAAATGTGCTTTTTTGTTTTCCTTTCCTCATAAGTGTCTATTCTTTTGAGTAGTTGTATGGTGACAGTAGGAAAAATTGCACCAAAAGCATTAGCTGGATCTACAGATAACACAGTCATAGTGTGAATTCATAAACACTCCCCAAGGTTAGTCAAAACACACTATGCAGGGAAGAAATCATTATTGCTGCACAACTTGTACAAAGCGATCCTTTATGGCAGGGATTCTGAGTCTGCATGCTCAGTAAGTAAGGAAAGCTCTAACAGTGAACAGAGCTGAAAAGAATTCTGTAGCTCTTCATGAACAAATACCATCCAGGAGGCATCACATGGCTCTTTTTTTCAGTGTAGATAATGTCCACAGAGAAGACACCGGATACAACCCCTGGCGAGGAATAAGTTACTTGGAGCAGCAGTGCTCCTTCGCTGGGAGCCATGGACAGAGGAGCTTCATGCTGGGTGTGTGGGAGGAGTGGAGTCACATTCCCTCTCTGGTCACATCAGACCTCGGTCTTCTGATCACAGGACGCTTCCTCACAATCTCAGCAACGCTTTTGACTTGGTGAGGGACCCTCAGGGTGAGGAAAACTGAGATGCAGCTTGTAGCGTTTCTGCAGCGTGCCTTCACTTGCGGGGTGGACTGGAGCTGCAATGTCCTTTGGTTGTTTGGGTCGGGGTTTTGTTTCCCATTTGTTTCTATTCCAAGGTCTCGTTTCAGGTTTTAAAACCTCTGAAAAAATGAGTGTCTTTTCAGGTCCTCATAGTGAAACATCAAGCTGTTTGGATAATGAAAGTGACAGTGTTTTGGGGAGTTCTGTGGCACTGCACTGCAATACATTTGCATTTATCATCTCGTATTATTTCAAATTATTGTCTTTAGGAAGTCAGAGAATCTGCCCCGGGAAGATACCTGACTGAATACCTGTGTGTTGCCTGTAAACCCTGAAAAGAGGCCACTTGGCTCCTTGTGTCTGGGGGCTCATGAATTCACACTGCTGAAGTGAGACAGTCTCAGTTAAGCGTCTGAGTGTTGCCTTATTTGTGAAAAGCTTTTCCATTCCAATTACTGTATTTAGCAGAACTGAGCAAAATTCTGCTATGTTTTTCTTCAGACCTACACAGAATTTTTCAAACAGCTTCTTCCCCTACAATCAAGGCCCCCCTCAGCGCTTTTCCATTGTCCCCTTCTCCTCCTTGGCCCCAAACATTTTACTCGAAGAGTTTGTTTCTGAGACGATCTTTGTATAAAGTAAGCATTTTTTTTTCATATTATTTCCACATAATACGTCAAGGGGAATACAGTGCATTTGTTATTTCCTTAAAAAAAATAATCAATGACATGAAACATTCCCTCTAGACCCGTAATATTTATTTCAATGTTCTGTCAATAAATATAACAAGGTTAGTTTTCTATCAGATTAGTTGGAAGAATCATTTGAGGGAACTTCTACTTGGTAAGCTCAGTTGCTAAAAGCAATCAATAAGAGAAAAAAAATTCCCTTGCTGTTACTGAAAGAAACATGGAGCTCTGAGGAGTTGTTCCAGAACAGGTATTTATGTCTCTGCCTCAGAATTCTTTTGCTGGCACCTGAAGGCCACTTTGCCTTTTTGCTTTCTTGCTTCCAAATGCCAGGTGAGAGCCCACAGGAAACCTGAGTGACACTGGAAGTACCAGAGCAGCATTCTGGGCGCTGCAGTTCTGCTCCTTGTTCGTGGGAAATCCCTGTTGGCTTTAGTTGTGTATTAACCAAACCATCAGCCCCTGCATCCCAGAGCCTCCCATCCTTGCCAGTGGCACCTCTCAGCTCCAGTGGTCCTCTAAAGCCACTGTTATAAAAGTAATGCAAAGCTTATGATGCAGTTTCATCATTTATTTGTAATATTGGAGAAGAGGGCCAGGCTTGCCTGTCCTGCTGGAATAATCCTTCCTATTCATTTGGGCCAGAAATTGGGAGATTTGTCACCAGAATGAGAGAAAGAAAAAAACCAGAATGAAAACAAACAGAAATTATTTTAAAGCTGAGAAGCAAAACTGTGAGGACTCTACACCCAATCACATTGTGACACTCTCTAGTCCTACATCCCATCATTTTATGAAGTGCGTTTTCAGCTCTAAATAGTTTAAGGGACAAAAAAAAAATCCATCTAACGTAGTTGCCCATATAATGACACACAATTATTATCCTTGATTTCCTTTTATTCTGCAATATTTATTGGAAATTATTGTGACAGGTGTAACTACACTCTCTATGTTTCAACCTGTCTGCATTATGTTTTACAATCCATCTTTTGACAGCAGCCTGCCTTCTGTACAGTTTGTTTTCACAGACTGAGGGATATGAGGATTCTTGCAGGTGGAAGTGCCATCAAAGCCAAATAAACGTGGGGGGGAATGGAGAACCACAAAAAATTCCTTAGAAATGATGAACTATTTTGTCAACCACGCTGAGCTGACCTGCTGCACGCAACAGTGGGGGCTAAAAGGAAACCATTTCTGTAACAGAATAATAATGCCCTGTGAGACAAAAAGAGGGGGAAACCCCTCTCAAAAATAAATGACTGCCACTAAGTTTAACACTTCATTAACTGGTGCCACACTTCGGAAGTGTCTTGATTTGGCATCAGTGCATTTCTGTGCGTTTCAGCCCTTCTTGCTGCCATGGCAGCTGCTTGTTTTGGGCTGATTTCTTGATTCCAACTGCAAAAATCACAGTGCATGCATTTAATAAGCGGGATGCTGCAGCATTAAAGCCAATGCAAAGCAGTTGTGCTGGTACCGAAGTGGTCACCAGCCTGCTAACCTGAGAGCCCTCTAAATTCAGCTGGCACCTGCTTTATGCTTTTAAGGAGAATGGATGGGTCTGATTGCCTTGAAGTTTTGCCCAAATATTGCGTTATTTGGAGGTGCTTACAGTCCCTGGTGCAACTGTAGAGGCCGTGAGGGTGTGTAGTGTGCCTGAGAGGATAAACTGTGCTCTGCATATTAACCAGTGACGCCACAGCCAATTAGACTTGAGTTGGAAGAGCCCTTGCCAGATCATCTGAGAGCAGTTCTAATCAACTTAATTCTTTCAGACTTTGCTGTTTGTTTTTTTTTTAATCTTCAGAAGGAAATCTTTATAAGTTTGCAAGGCAAAAAACCCAACAAAAATAGTTTTGTTACCATAGTCAAAATCACTTGAGAGCAGCCCAAAGGGGCCAGGGATCAATACAAAGGCTGAATGCAAAAGAAGGATCTGTGATTATATATGGTCATTGAAAGGAGCTGAAAAAAGCCCAAACGAGGTGGGTAGAGCTAGTAAACAGAAAGCTAATAAAGCTGAAAACTGTGCTTGATAATACAACTTTCCCCTTCTACTCTAAAGTCAAAGCTTTAGAGGTGAATTCTCTTAACAGAGCTTTATTAACACTAATGGAGAGACTTGGGTATTTTTTACTAGTGATGTGTTCGGTGCAAAACATTATTTTATTGCTTAAAATACCAGACAACTTGATGACTACAGAAATTATGAGTAGCTTTTAACATTTTTTTTATTTGCTTGAGATTGCCACTCGGATTTGGAAAGGAGAGGAGGAGGAGGAGGAGGAGGAGGAGGAGAGGGGCTAATCCAGAACACATCATTTTGGTCATTGCAGGACTACAGTACATAGAGCCAAGCTAGTCATAGGCAAATTACCTCTTCTGTCCTGGTCTGAGAGGTGAATTGTTTTTTCCAAAACTGGCCATAGCTCTCTTTAGAATTTCCTTTTAGCTAACCTAAGAATATGATTCACAGCGAAGAAAAAAAGAGAAACACGTTTCATATTGTCACGGTCTCGTGGCCTGAAGAGAACTAAGAGGTCACAGCCCACAGAGTCTGACTTGACTAGACAGTTCAGGGAGAGAGTGTAGAGAAATCACAGCAGGGGAAACACCGTGTAACTCTCCAGTTTAGGTTAATCTCAGTGTTTGACAGTGACCTCCAATGAAACAATGTCATGGGGAATATTTGACATTGCTCTTCATTAGTCTTCCACAGGCAATTAAAAGTTTGAAATTAAATAATTAAGCCTTTTTTTTTATCAACGCAGAGCTGTATTTTCTATGTGTGCACGATCAGGAAGGGAGTGAAAACAGAGCTTAAACCCGAAAGTTTCTTGGAAGTAGAGATTGGCCTTTCAGGTGTGTTTTCCAGCACGTCAGAGATTGCAGTCGTGATAGTTCAGGGTTGCTTGTGGGCCAAGTCAGAGGATCTTCCCTTGTGCTTCATGTGTGATGTGAATGATAAGGTGACATCACCTTTGACCATTCTGCTGGTATATTAATTAAGTTGTAGCTTTGGGTTAACTAAATAGTTAAACTTGTAATTTTCTCAGAAGCTGGTGTTCCAAATACTGCAGATTTACTTAGCAGAAACGCGTGAACACTCTCTTCGCCAATGCCATTAGAGATAATGGGAAACAAAGCTATGCAGATGTCCTGTGCTACAGGGGAAAAGTGATTTCCCGCTCTAACAAAAGGTAAAAGCCTATTCACTGAAGTACAGCTCGACATTCTTTCTAATTGGTATGAAAGAATCCTTAAATCTGTACACTGCTTTTAATATTTTGGGCTTGAATTACAGTTAATAGTTTCCATAAAGGAGGCGATAGGAGAAATACTAAAATTCAGAACCCTTGAACATTAAATGCTGTCTAGATTTCCAGTTATAACATCATTTCTAATGGCTTTACTGTCAAAAAAATGAAACAACCAAAAAAGTTGTTTGTACCGGCACAAGATGACAAAGTTTTTGCTAAATATCCCTCTCATTCCTCAGTGGATGCTCTCCAGGTTTGTATGTCAAGCGTGGGTGTGATTTCACCACATGACGATGTGCATAGCAACAAAATACCTTATAGAAATAAGATTTGTATAGGTTCAATACTAAGGGAATCAAACCCCTGCGAGTTCTGAACTCAGAGGACAGGGGAAGGATCAGGCTGTGTTAGTTGAAGAGGTCCCACTGGAGAATCTTCCCCTCGTGAAAGGTGCCAAGTTCACCCTTTCTGTCAGTCCTTCTAAACCCGGCTGGAATTGCTGTAATGAATGTCTAAGTGACAAAAAGAAAAGCAGAGTGTAAAAGATGCTAATCAGCCTTTGTTCTTTTCAGACATCACATGCAGGACCCAAAGTAAAGATTTTGTATGGAGTGAGATAGATTTTAATTAAGCATCTTAATAGAGAAATCCTTCTTGTTTTTTTCAGAATAAATTAAGGAAGTAACTTTGATGCAATATCATTTTCATCTAATCAGTAACATTCTGAAATTACCATGTTGTTTTCCATTAGAAATACCATCATCCAACAAATCAGATAAAATTATTTAACACAGTTATATTGCAACCTCAGCTAACATTAGCCTGGGCATGTGTATACACAGAGCAGCAGATGGTGAACGAATTGACAAATGTTTATAGGGAGAAAAGGGCAGACAGTATCAACAATTTTATATACTCCTTTGAATAAGGTGCCCATATCCGATCTCGATGCACTAATAATCAAATAAAGGCTTATCAGGGTTTTGCCCTCTGCATACAGTGAATCCTGATTACTGACACCAATAAAAGGAGACGGTCTTTAACTTTTACTTGCATGTACAAATTGTTAATAACTCCATGATTTTTTTTTACTTTATATTTGATCCCAATTCAGAGGTTTTTGTTTGATATAAACCAGTATGTTGGCAGACATTCCCATCAGAGTGTTTGCCATTTTTTAGACACACAAAACAAAGTGCATGAAGACAAATCAGTCTGCAAAGCTGGGGCTGCAGTTACAGGTCTGGAACAGCAATGGGGTTACTGCCATAACTGTGTCTTCCACACGTGTGTGGTGGTTATGGCAGTTTGTGGTCCACAAAACTGATTTCTGCGGGCAAATTTGCCACGCTCTTGTTCCTGGCAGCCCAAGACAGGCCACAGTCAGCCTTGCGTTCCTCTCAGAAGGGACTTCCAGGCTCACTTGTCATGTTGGTTCCTTTAGTTTGCCTAGATTTCAGCAACAGGAAAATCTAAGACTGGCAGTATTTTTTGACATGACTTCAAGTCCTGCATAATAGGTTCCATCAAAAAAAAAGAGTTGCTTTTGTTGCCATCATGGCTCTAATGTAATTTCATGTGGTGTCCTTACACGCGCTGTAATTTCTTATATACAGCTGTCAGCAATAACCTTTTGTGGCAGCAGAGAGAAAAAAAATCCTCAAAATACATACTTAATCTAACACATATTTGCAGACCTTAAATCCTGCCTGAGCACATGCAGCTGTGTCTCTCTTGATCTCTGGTGTGGTGGAGGATTGTGCCTTTTACCTGTAGGCTGAGCAGAAGTAGCTGACAGGGCTCATGCGAGTGGGATCTTGGTGGGAATTCACAGTGCAGCCTTAGTTCTGCTCAGGTGGTGCACGCAAGGACTTGGCATCCTCTGCAGTCCTCCATAGGCACGAGAACAGAAAATATTTTGTGTTTCTGTCGTTCAGTTTTCCTTCTTTGATTCTGAACACAAATAACAGCTTAACCTAATGGGAAGTCATAGGAAAAGAAAAAAAACACCAAAAACCTTAAAAAGATGGTGCGTGTCAAGAACAGATGAGGGCTGCAGGCCCCGTGAGTCTCAAACACCCAGCAGTGTGTGTTCCACTCCCTGCTGCCTCTCCCACTGTCACAGACCAATTTAGATTTTGCGCCTCAACAGGAGATGCTCCAGTGCTGGCAGAAACTTTTAATGATCCTCAGCCTCACATGCTGCTCTGGAAACAAGCTCTGAAGAATACAGAAGGTTTTGCGACATATTATTCCTATAAATAAAAATGTATTTCTCACCAGGAATTCATATTCGGATGTTCTTCCACACTTTAGCATTGTGGGGTTTTTCCTCATCCGGAGATGCATTTATCCCTTGTTCACGTCCTTTTGGCTTTTTCAGATATATCTTTGTCTCGTGAACTCTGGTAAGCTGTAGCATTGCCAGTGGGATTTTAGAGAATTGATTAGTGTGAAGATTCTGCCTCGTTTCCTTCTGCTTACAAAGTTGTAACGAGTCCTTTCCAACATGTAATAAATACATTACCTGAGCTGGAAGGTGGAACTGTTGTGATGAGAAAGCTCCAGGTAGCAAGTTACTGGCTGAGAGCAGGGCAACCAGGGGGCCATGCCCACAAATCTCACCATCCTGATAAATCACAGTACCCAGGTCTCCCTGACTGCAGCAGATCCTCTCTGAGCTGAACTTGAACGCCCCACGCTCTGCTTTGGAGTTCCAAGGTAAAATGCACGGAGGAGACGGTATGTTATTGGACCAGCAGAGATTCTAAAGAGATCCTATGTTAGTTGCCCATGTATTTGCATCAGTTAAATCATGAAATTATATTAATGATCAAATCTCCTTTGTTTGTGAGGTTTGTGAGGAACCTGCCCCTTTACCAAGCAGCAACCTGACATCACAAATTGGTCCGTCCCTTTTTCTGGAACACCTGTGTACAACAACCTTGGAATCATGGAAAAACAGGCTAATTCTGACTGGAAGAGACCTCTAGGTGCATTTAGTTTAACCTCCCACTCAAAGCACGACCAGCTCTGAAGTTTGACCCGATTGCTTAGGGTTATAGTGCCCAATGCCAGGGGAGCATAACTGATCCATGACTGTAATGGAAAGGCCAGGCTTGGAACTGGGAGAAGATGAGCTTAGATGAAGATTTCAGCCCGAGGTAGATGGTGCTCAGTATGGATAACAATCTCCCAGTCCTTCTCATGATGTGTTAGTGGAATTAGCCATCTAAGTTGCCAGGTTTTATGTACCTTCTAACCAAGATCAGTTGCAGGGAGACTCACTTCACAGAGCTCAGTCTCAGCTCATTCCACGTCTGGGCTGGTGTCACACAGGTGACCTGTCCTGCTAAGGGGCCTTGCTGAATTTTTGAAGCTCATGCACCATCCCGAGTCTCTGACTTCCTCACCTGCAAGTTTAGTTCATTTTTATCCCCTCTACCTTGGCTCCAGCTCTCCCTAGAGCTGTTTGGGAGTGTTTATGCTCCCTTTTTATGAATGCTGTGCTCAAGCAGTATATGGCTAACAGGCACACAGCTTTTGCAGATCATAATGTTCTTTATTTCCTCAATGTAGTTCATTTAGAGGCACTTAAAGAAAACATTTTCCTGCAGGTTGCCTGTGAAAGGAGATTGCTTCGGGTAGTTTCTTTTTATTCAGTTTATCCTGACTTTTACATGAAGTGCAAGGGTACATTGTTCATACAGGGAAATGGTCAAATGGAGAAACTAAAACTGCCTGCATGTGCTTTTTAAAATGTGTTTCTGCTCTGAAAAATAATGATGGGAGTTTGACCTGGCCTCACTTAGCTCTTCTTCTCCCTGAGACTGAGGGTTGCTGACACTGGAGGAGTGGGAAGGGACTTCCTGGCTACTCTCAGAGAGACTGAATTACGCTTGAGATTTTATTGCATCTTCAGTAACAATTTTTTCCCCTGTAAATTCTAACTGCAGGAATACCTCAAGCACTCCAGTGCCTTCAGGATAGGGCTGAGAGCACTGCATGAGTGTGACCGAGGTGAAATGACATGGATGTACGAGGTTACCAAAAACTAAGAGCTAAGAGAGTTTTGCTGGGTGACAGGTGGAACCAAACTTCGGTGAGTGTGGACTGAAAAGGCTTTGGCACCTGCTACAGGCAAGAATGCCACGTAAATTCTTACGTGTCTGGATGCATGGTGCACACTCTGAACCTGTGAAAGATCCCAGGGACATACCTTTGGCCACGTTTCTTGTTTATTTTTAACTTCTGGGCATGCATTTGATCGTGCATACTTTGGCTTAGGAAGATCAGATTTGTCCTTTGGGGTTATTAGAACTGCATTTGCCACTGGAAAATTGCCACCAGCTACCCCAGGATGGTTCTTGACTCGGAAATGTTAATTAGTATTTCGGTTTTTATGTGAAAAGCTGATATTCTTTACCTCTCTGAGGGAAGAGAGACTGCTGACCCCTTCAGAACCAGCCCATTCCCAACCTGCTCTCTGTTTCCAGCACTGGTGCTCGTACCTTGTGTGTGGAATGAAGCAGCTCTCGCTGGATCTCACAGAGGAAAGATGCAGACTTAGCGGTTGTCAGAAGATGCTGTGCATTCCAATTTGCACAGGCTTCTCCTTCTTTCCAGCCCCCTTCACTCACCTAAAGAAATTAAAACCTATGAGTTTAGAAGCACCGTGATCCCAGCATGTAACATATATCCCTCTTTTCACTGAATCAGAAATATGTCATCAAAACCCTAGACTTTATTCAAAAATAACATGCAGCTAAGGGGATTTTATTGCATGAGGAATAGTAACAGTAAATATGACCAGTGCTTAGATTGTACACCGTTGCTTTTTACCCGAATTAAGTGATAAAAAGGACTTAGTAAATGGGTGGTACTAGAGTGTGGTGTGTCAGGCAGTACTCTGCAGGATTTATTAATGCTAATATCTGTTAAGAAAATACGTTGTTAGTCCTTCTCTACATATAGATTCAAATCTCTGCATTGATATCTTGCTTTAGAAATAAACCTGAATTTACTTCCATGGCATAGCATGCCTTAAAATTTAAACAAAAGTCAACGTGATAAAAAAATTGATCAGTTCAGTGAACACATTTCTTTGCCTTAAACTGAAATGTGCATTCCAGAAGAGCATGGCTTGTGAATTGGAGATCCATGAAAGGAACAGACCTGCTAAAAGAATAACGTTTTGATGAAACAAGCTTATTTGCTTAACAGCTTTCCACTGCAATTAACATATGCGGCAAATGTGTCTATTTAATGTGACAGTCTGCTCAAATAACCCTCTTTCAAGAGTGGGATTATATAATCTGGAAACATCAGAGTTACACTGAGATTAAAATTATTGAATGTCTTGTTTATCGAAAATGCCAGCAACACTGTCTCCTCCTTGGCTCTGCACTTCATGCTGACTTGTAAATGATCTGCTTGAGCTCTGGTGTCCTTAAATTAATGAACTGTCTGAGAGCACCATTCAGCACAGGACTGCTGTTTGGATCAAAAGAAAGAGAAGCTGAAAGAAACCCTGGGGAAGACAATCTGTGCAGCAGCAGCAGCAGCAATTCTGGAAGTCTTTGACCTTATCAGGCTTCACGGGATGGCAGTCGCATTGGTCCTACACGACTGAAACTAAGAGGATGCTAATGGCAAGGCACGGAAAAATAAAGTGATGAGATGTGTAGCCAGGGATCAGCTGGTCCCTTGGGCTTGGCTAATGAGTGGGCAGCCCGTGGTCAGTGGGACACTTTCTCCCGAGAGACACACTGGGCACTTCCTGACCAGAGTATTGGCTTGGGCTGGGAACAGGGACACTGCTTAGCCTGCTGCCCACTGCACAGGATGCCACACAGCACCTCCTGAGCTGGGCATGGCTGCGCGTCCCCAAGTTGTCCCCAACCCTGGAAGACTTCCAAGTGCTCCCGAGGGATGCTTTAACTCTGAGCCATTGTACTTTCAAAAGTGGAGGAGGCTGTTTCTTTTCTCGCCAGAGGATTTGGCAGTCCCTGTGTCTTGGAGGGACCATCACCCATTTCAGCTGGAGGATGCAAAGTCTTCCAGCGTGGTCACTGCACCATAGGACATGCAGATGGGTGTCTGGGCAACGTTGGAAAGGCTTTTGTTACAGCTGGAGGATGAAAAGAGCAACCAATGGATTCATTTTTCAGTCCTGTTCTCCCCACGTCTTAAAAATGCCTGAATCACCAACTCGTGTTGCCTGTTGCCCAGAGGATGCCGGGTCACCTCTAAGGCAGTAATGTTGTCTCTTCCACATGCTAAACTTGCAGACTCTTCAGGCAGCAGCACCCGAATTTCCCTCAGGTGTACTGAACACTTCAGGTGATGATTGACCGCTCTCCCTGATATTTGTATGATTATTAGTCTCTTCTCTGTGTGCTATTCAGCGGACAGCGCTGCTCATAAAAAGCAGATAGGAGCAAGTTGGGCTGCCGCCCCTGGTGAGTAGGAGAGAGGATGAGCTGATTGATGACCCTTGGCTGTTTTCTGATGTTGCAGTTGTTTTTTATGATGTCATTAGGAGGCTATAGTCACATTAAGGAATCCCTCATGACATCATAAAGGACTTGATATTTCACTAATGTTATTTCAGCAGAGTGGAGCTCTGGCATTTTATAGTCTTTGCTTTCCCCGTAGAATTAGGAGTTGTCTAACTACAACCTGAAAGAAATGCAAAAATAGTCAAATGCCGACTTCAAGAGTTATGGCTGAAGAATGCTAATATATTTGGCTCTTTCAGAGCACACAGCACCTTTAGGTGGAGTACATGATGTGTTTATAAAAGATGCCATCAGTGAATCATATCCTCACGCATAGGAAGAATCACACATGCCTTCCACTTCTTTTTGGTGCAGAGAAACAAAGAATTCTGTTTCCTGAACCCTGGTTGGAACAGCATGGGAGACAAACACGCCGTAGCACCACGGCACAGTTTAGTGCAAGAGGACAGTCGTGGTGTAATGCTGTAATCAGGAAACCAGTGACAGTGCAGCCCAAAGTTGTCACTTCCCAACACAAGAAGGAAATGCTAAACCCTACACTGGGAAGAGACACGGATTTGATGAGCTCGGCAGAGGTGGAGAAAGCAGTGTGAGTGCTGTGCCAGCTGTGCCATGAAGGGCTGTGTGGGGACCGAGGCTGGCCAGCCCCTCACTGACACCTCCACGTGCCAGAGCTCGGCGTCCTCGTTGCAGCAACACAACCGTTCCCCCAGGTGAAACTGCTGTTACTTAAGGGTAGGGACTGCCTGCCAAGGGAGAAATCAAATTACAGTTTGCTTTATTGCAGTTTTAAGGGATCCCTCTACATGTCTTCGTGCTCGTCCCTCCTGCCTTCCTTTCCTAATGCACTCAGTAGTATAGGAATATTCTGCATGGTACCTTAACCTTTCATCTTTTCCCCAGAGGATTTACACCTCTGGTTTTACATTCATTTTCTCTGTTCTTGGAGAGTTCCCAGCAAAGGAACTTAATTTTAATCTACATTTCTATGAATTTTGTGCTCTTCTCTTTGGTTGCTCTCAATTTATGTCATAAACAGGAGTAATATTTATTGCATTGTTTTAAGATTTTTCATTACTTCTTACCCTTGACTTCGGAATGCTGCTGGAAAGCCAGCTAAGTGGCAGAGCACCTGAAGCCCTGCTGAATGGCAATGGGAATTGGACCTTTACCTTGCACAGATGCTTTCAAAAATCCTTGCTCTTGACTGCAAAATCCCACTTGAAACTGTTTTAAAAGCTGTTGAATTTTTTACCCATAATGACAAGCAGAAAGCCTCAGAATCTAAAAGACTGCCATATGGATGTTAATCTGAAATGAACACTGTTTTATTTCACATAGAGAACCTACAAAATGAAAAACTCCCTCTGAGACCCCAGCTGGATTTGCTGGGAGATCCTTTTTGGCCAGAATCCATCTGCATAATAAAAAATCAGTAAATTAGAATGAAGGTTGGGTTTTTTTTTCCTTCAGAGATGCTACTGCAAGTACAAGTATTATAACACCTCAAAATCGTCTTACAACCCCCAAAACAGTTAATTGGACTGTTTCATATGAGATACAATGCCAGATTTTCTTCAGGTAGCCCTGCCTGTACCTCTGCACCCTGTTTTTAGAGAAGAGGGGAGGAGAGGCAGGAGAAAAGTATGGATTGCAGCATACCAGTAGCTCAAGGTACCCAAAATCTTGAGGAGGAGACTGTCCTTCCTCAGTCCTTGTGGTCCTAAGCCATCTCTCTTTGCCTGTCTGGAAGTGCCCTACTCATCACACTGAGCCTGTGGCCCCTTGACAAGCATAACCCCCAAAGCAGCAGATGTTTATTATTGTCAAGGGCACAGAAACGCGTGTCCGAGAGCCCCCCACCTCTGCTGCTCAGCCTGCCAGCTGATGGAACAGCAGCTCACTAACAATCCCTCATTCCAAAGCCTGTCCTTTGCTCTTCCCTGACACAAAACTCGGGCATTGACCAGGAGAGAGAGAGCCCCAGGGCTCAGCAGGCACTTGGCAGTGGGTTTTGGGGGTGTTCTCTTGGGTCAGTGATGAGCTCTGCCTCGAAGTAGGCTCTGTGTGTCACGGGCATTGCTGCTCTGTGCTCAGCTGAACCAGCCCTGGCTCTGGGATTCCACAGGCAGCTGGCAGTGATCCTGCGGGTGTCTTGGGACTTCAGACAGCAGGGGACACAACCCCCTGAGGAACAAACAGTTTTACCTTCGTGTACCGACAGCATCACGCACAGTGGGGATGAACATAAAGGAGAGTCCTCAGAGGAAGTTCTGGCACTCGACGTTTCCCAGGGTCATCGGTGGCTTTGGGATCCTTTTTTTAAATGTATAAATCACTGATTAAATGTCTGTTTGCCAGGCTGCACCACCCTGGACATGCCTGGAGATGTCCCAAGGGAGGAGGTGGGAAAGGGGGAGAGTTGCCTGAAGCCTGGGATAGTTATCTGTTCGCTTTGAACAGAGCAACTGATCTACCTCTGGGGTTTTGCTTTCACACAAGTTCATCCAGTTCACCTACTTATGCTGCTCGTTATTAATAGAATCGTTAGCAGGTTCACTCCACAGCTTGTAGGGAAGGTGTGCACATGGGTGGCACCTGAAGACAGAAAGTATCTGATTATATCTAATACGTATTTGGCTCATCTTCCCAGGTGTGCTGCTCCGCAGATAATAAACCAGACAACTTCACAGAGGGAGGTACAGGCACACCCTAGCTGTGGGCTCCGGCTGTATTCCAGCCTCAGCTCCCAAGTGGGGGACCGGTGCTGCTGAGGAGTCAGGACTGGGCCTGAATACACCCGGGAACACAGACATGGATGCTACGACCTGCACAGCTGTCCCAGGTGACCAGGTTTGTCACTGAGCAGCAGGTCTGCATTCTCAAGCGGTGACACTGAGCCACTCCAGCGTCTGTGGACACATCCTCCTCGCCCCTGACTTGTGCCCGTTCATAAATAAGCTCATCATGGCACGACTTGCTTTGCACGGGTGTAATGCAGCAAGCTGGGTCTACAGCACGGGCTGTACCCGCTCGGGGGACAACGAGGTGTGACCTGGGTGTTGGAGCAGAATATCTTGTGACAGAACTCAGGTCTGACGTATGCATGTGGGGATGGATCACACGCACCGTTCCTGATGAGAGGCTGCTCTGGGTCTTGGCATGTACAAGGAGGAGGAGGTCTGTTGTGGACCTGAGGCTGAGCTCTCTGCTCTGTGATATGTTCTGTGGCATCTGTGGTCTCCCTCTGGCAGTGAGGCTGAGCACTCATACCGAGAGGTCAGGTGCAAGATTTCAGCGAGAGGCAGCGGAGGAACAGACAGGAAACAGAGGAAAGAAGGTGTCCCAAAACAATCACACTTCCCCACCTCTCTCAGCGTTGGGTACAACGGTACATGGACTTCTCCAGCTGGATGCCGCTTACAACCTGCTGCACTCCATCTGAGCATGTAAGGGTGAGCAGTTCATTGGTACTGAATGCTCCATCCTGCCCTCACAGGCAGATAGTGATCTTGATTTTGCTGCTCAGCCATGGGTGCCTTTGAACTCAGACCTAGCAGAGAGGGCTGAATCTTTTCCATCTGATTCATATCCAGAGCTTCTGCTATTTACTCAAGCCTCTCGGGTGGAGACATTGGGCTGGAGAGCTTGTGGGAACAACTCCCTTCAAGTTCTAGCTGCAATTTGAAAGCTGTGGTGTAGGAAGAAAAACAGGGTAACCAGCCTGTCTTCAAAGTGAGCCTTTCTTCTCCCCAGAGCAAGTGTAGCTCTGACCCCATTTAACATCAGCTCTCACAGGGGATGAGAGGTTGGTACATGCAGTGTTTCAGGCTCAGAGGAGAGCTCTGCCTGAGTGGAACAGGTACATGTGTTTAATAAGCACTTTCTTTGGTATAATTACAGTAAAGGGTGGCAAGTAAATTTTTTTTTTCTCTTTTGCATCAGGGCTGCAAAATTTTCATGGCAGTCGACATTTGCTGCAGTGCCAGCTTTAGCAGGAATACGTGCTGTGTGCGTTGGGTGAGGCTTCAGCAAGTTAAGGCTTCCACATCTCCGTCAGAGTGAGCTGGGGGCCCCTGGCCAGAGCAGCACTGCTTTGGCTTGTCAAGATGGGCTCATTAGAATTTTCATCGCAAATTCAGCGCATGAAATAAGTTTGGCTTCCGGCCTGGTGGCTTGTCTCAGTCAGCTATGCTTTTAGCCTGTGTTCAGGATGAGCAAGAATGTCTTATTCAGTGGTAATCATGTGATCTTGGACTCTTAGAGCTCACCTTTATTCAAGGCAAACCGACACCTAATTAGTTGATAGTATTAAATGCCCTGGATATTTATGTGTTATCAGTTATTAATGTACGTTGCTGATATGTGATTGTGTTTGATTTGAACAAAGCACCTTTCACACTCTAGATGAAACAGGCACTACTTTGCTTAACTACTGGGCAGATGGCAGCCTGATAGTCATTCACCTGCCCCTAGAAAGTGTTGTGCTTGTGGACCAGTTTCTTGGGCGATGTCTCTTTGTGCCTGGTCATCAAGGGCTGCCATTCTTGGGATGCTGTTCTCACACATCCCTGGACGTGAGCTTAGAAAGTACCAAGAGAGCTCTTCAGACTAACTGTATGGTGTAGTTTCGAGGGCTATGGAATATCCATGATTGGGGAAAAAGGAGGGAATACACACAGATTAACTCACCTCTTGCACGGTCCAGAAAGCCCTCGTGGAGTGGATGCAGCACAATGGCTTTTTGCTAAATGTTCACAGGCAATTGAGCCAGTGCAGCTTTGCCTCAGGGCTGCAGAGCACTCCACAAACTGTTGTTCAGGAGTTCTCCTCGCACAAAGCAAATCCCCTTTTCCATGGAATTTTTAATGCACCCGAATGCATAATAGGAATAGGAGCATTCTGTAAAGGGCAGGAGCTCGACCAGATAAACTTTACAATAAAACAGATATTAAAACTTATTTATAGTGTCGTGCTCTCCTTTCTATTTATGAAACCTTGACATATTTATCTTTTATTTAGAAATTATTAGTCCCAAATTGGACTCAGATGCTTCATCTCCTGTTTGAATTATGAGCAAGAAGAAACAGAGGAGCAACGATACCCCTGGAGTGATGGCTTTACATCTTTAATCTAATTAATTTATGAGCATTTCCAGGGACTCCCTACTACAGCTCCTGAATGCCTGGAAATCCTGCATTTTAAGAGTTTTTAATTTGATTTTTTTTTCTTCCTGCTAGTGTGGATCTCACATTTTCAACCCTGTAGTGTTCAGTACATAGAAAACCTGTATTAATGTCTTAGTGCTTATTATGTCAACTACAATGGAATTAATTTCTCCTGAATTGTTTGTTGGTTATGCTTATCTTGTTCTAGTGAGGGGAAGAGGTCCCTGTTTGTGGCTCCTCCTGTTGTGTGTGAGGCCTCCCCTTTGCTTTGTTCTCTCCAACAGCAGTAACCCACACGTCCATGTGCTTTCCTTAAACCTTGTTTCTGGGGGGCTGAGGTTGTTTTGAGCTGGGTTTTAGAGACTTCCAGGAAGCGGCAGTAGATGTGGCACCACGTCAGGGGCATCCAAACCCAGCCTGTTTTCAACCCTGAATCCCGCTCCCCTTTCCCTCTTTGGCAGGTGTGAAAGGAAGGGAAAACTCCTGAATTAGCATTTGCCGTTTGTCAGAGCCGCGCTCCCTGACAGAATCCGACTCGTATTGGCTCTCTCTGCCGCCCTCTTAATTAATTTTGCTGTGCTGAGCAAGCGGGCTCCAGCAGGCTCGCTGTGCGGACCGATCTGTCCGTCTGCCTTTGATGTGTCTCCCGGGAGGGGGAGAAACTCATCAGGGAGACCTGCTCTTGCTTATTTTCATGCCGCCTTGGGCAGAGCTCTTCTCTGTCCTCCGCTCCGGCGCTGCTGCTCTTTCGGCAGCGACGACCTTGCCATAACACAGCGGAGTGAGTCCTGTGAGCGGTGGGGCGGCAGGAGCTGGTGCACACAAAGCACTGATGGCTTGGGAGGGCGTTGGAAACCGCACCAAAACTCTTCCCATTTTCTCTCTCTCTCACTCTTTTCTTCTGCCTTTTTTTATTTTGGTTATTTCGTTGGTTGGTTGGGTTTGGTTTTTTTTAATATTGCTAGGCAAATGATGGCGATGGATTGAGCCTGGCTGGATGCCAGGTGCCCGTCAAAGCCACTCCATCTCCTCCCTCAGCTGAGGAGGGGAGAGAAGAATATAATGAGGAGCTCCCGGGTTGAGGTAAGAACAGGGAGAGGTCGCTCAGCAGTTACCATCACGGGGAAAACAGATGCAACCTGGGGGATTGAGTTTCGTTCCTTGCCAATCAAATCAGAGTAGGATAATGAGAAATAAAACCAAACTTTAATGCCTCACCGTGGTCTCAGTCATGCTTTGGTCAAGTATGTCTCTTCTGAAATGAAGGCTTGGTTCTTGCTAAAAGGTACAATCTTGTGTTGGTTTTCGTTTGGTTGGTTGGTTTTGTTTGGTTTGTGCTTTGTTTTATTTTTTTTGTAAATTGCCCCTTAAAGAACATTTATAAAAGCTAGTTTCTGGATTCCATTGAGGCCAAAGCTCCCAGGAAAAGATCTGACTACCCCACTTTCTGCCATCAGACCAGTTCTTTGTGTGAGTTATTGATACCTGGGCTGCAAGCATGCCATGCTTTAGTTCTATACTGGGATCTTCCAGCTCCAGCACAGACTTTGTCCAGTTTTCATTTTAAAGTTAAGGAGAATTCAGGATATTCTGTGATTGTGTGAGAATATTATTTGCACACTGAATACATTCTACACAGCCACTACTTGGGCTGTAGGGAAGGCAAAGAAAGAGCAGCAAAGTCTGCCTGGTACAGATTGCTTGGGTCATGAATATTCATCATCTAAACTAAAAGACCTGGAGTTTTCATAGCAACTCCACCCACCAAACTGAAATAACTGTGGCAGTCTTTGCCAATAAAATGCCAAATGCAATGGAGAAAAGATGAAGCAATGCAGGTTGTGTGGAGTGACTGAATTCAGTGGGCAGAAACAAAAGGTCCCTGCAGCAAAACACAGTTCTAGGTGTTGTGATCAAATACCTTCAGCAAACACTGAATGTGGAGAGTGTGAATGGTCTGGACCTTGACTGGCATTGCCCACACACATCCATGTCCTCGTGAGCACCCTGTGGGCACGCTGGCACAGGCTCTTCCTGGGGCTGCATTGTTTTATATGACCCTGGTAATCCACTCCTGCCAGCTCTGCCTGCTTTCTATGTCAATTCCCTTGTATTAAAACTCCTAAAAATCCTTCACTGCTGGTTTTAATTACAAGTCTGTTAGCTGCTTCTCTCCATGTAATTACCAAAATGAATGGAGAAAGAAGAGATGAGAGAGTGTAAATGCTCTTCACACAGAAATGCAATTACATCTGCAGGCATCTTTCCAACTGCCCCGTGTGTTATGTAAAGTTTGGTGTATGTACATATGAATTAATGAGAATATTTATGTTTTCCCTTCTTACTTTCACAATGGATTAATTTCAGACATATTTCATAAGGTATTTGTGATTGTTGGGTAGACAGATCGGTATCTCCTCCAGGTACCATCATATCTGCCTCCCCTGCTTGTTCCTGCTGGGAAAGTCAGAGGAAATGAATCCTAAAGGGCTCTCATGCATTCCTCAAAGGCAGCTGCTGCAGCAGTGACCTGGTGTGAATACAAGAGTGAACGAACTATAGAATTAGCTTAGCAAAAGGGATGATTTGTTTTGAAATATATAACAAAAAATTGAAAAGTTGAGTAAATATTGTCCGGGGGGAAGTCACACAGACACATGTAAAAAAAAGGGCTTTACTTAGATGTGTTGGACTTATATTTGCACAATTTTTACAATCCTGTTTTTGAGCAGTGATTTTTACATGAAAAAGTCTTCATTCCGTGTTCAGTACGTACAAGAGTGAAGCTAGAATGCCTTTTCAGGAAGCATTTGAGCCCAAAAGCCTCTGATGTCTGGTAACTTACAGAGGACTGGGATCAGGGATGATGACATGGGACTCTGGTGAAGCAAATGGCAGCTTTACTTGTGGACCAGGGAATCAACATAACCCACAAAGGGTGTCACGAGGCCACCAGAAATACAGAACAGCTTGTAGGTAGATGTGTCTCCTGTCTAAAGCCCACACAGACAAAGAAATGTGCGTGCATCAGATACTTTATTGTTAGGGGCAATTTTAATTTGTTTTTACAGAAAAGACAACAGTCCTTTTACTGAGTTGATTCAAATATCCTTACACAGGCAACACTGAAATAAATTCAAGATATAGTTAAACGCTGAGGACCATAAAACCACAGATCATTTGTATCACTCGAGATAGAAACCGAAACGTGACATCAGTCAAGTCAGCAGCAAATTCCTTTTTGCCGTGCCACTCTTAGAGGAGGTTCTTAAATAGGTTTGATTGTGCACACAGGGAACATTATAGTGGTATTGTACTTATTAAAATATTCCAGACCTTAGCAGACAGTAACATTTTCTTTGAAGAGTGGAATATTTGAAGAATATTCCATTTGAGTGGAAATCAAATGAAAACTGACTTCACTTATAAAACACACTATAAGATGCATGATAATATGTCAAAAATGGGGGGAAATGTACTTAAGAAAACACAGGAAGTTGCTACCACAATGCAAGTAAGATTTTTCAGTCTGATGTGCTGCTTGTGCTCCCTCTGTTTTCCAGAAAATCTTTGTTTCTCATTTCCAACCAAATTTTTGGTTCGTGTCATGACTCCCTGGGAGTATCAAGAGGAAGTTTTTATGCAAGACAGTGGTTTCTGAGATTTATATGACAAGCCTGGGTAAAATTCAAATTACTCTGATTTAATCCATTTGGAGCTGCTGCACTAAATCACCGTGGCTGCTGCTGACATACCAGCCCACAGAAACCTGGAAGCCGATGATATAAGTTTATCTGCGTATCTACAGGTGAAAACTCAGGCAGCCTTGAATTGCAGGGAGAGGTGTTTGCCTCCCTTCTGAATACATTTGGGGCTGCTTCTCTGAGCGCTCTGCGAGGAGTCTCACCGTGCTTTTCCTCTTGAAATAAATCGTCCTCAAGGTCACGGTATCTTTCAGAATATACAGCAGGAACTTTTGCCTTTTTTTTTTCCATCTGACAGAGGCCACAACCTTATTTATTCAAGAAATACAGATCAGGGAGCCAAAAATATTCATAAGTTACCTATTTCTGCAGAAAGCATCCCCTTGACGAGCCTGCAGCTGGCCTCAGCCTCCTGACAGGGGCGTTCCAGTTGGGATTCCTGCAATCACCCTACCTGTGCTCCCTCCTGTTTGACAAAAACTCTGACTTTCCAGGCCAGGACTTGGCTTACTGGTGCAAGGAAATAGAAAATGAGGGGGCCGTATAAACCCTTTGGACGTGGCTTTGAGAAAATGAGTGGCAGCGTCAACCTTTTACCATTCTTAAGCCAAATTCACATCTGCTTTGACTTTATGACTAAAGGCTGAGGTGTCAGACGTACCCCTTTAAGCTGATTGAGTGTGTTACAGAACAGTGGCAAGCCACCAGGGCCTAGGATTGCAAGCAAGGGTATGAATTTTGAGAAATGGCTCATAGAAGCTTCTTGCCCTGTGGGCAAAAAGGCAACTGCGGATCCTGAGTTGTCAGGCTGGCACCTGATGCACCTTTCAGCATCCATTACAAGGGCTTAAAAATTTATATAAAGAAGCAACAAAGAAAAGCTGTGTTTCCTTCAGACCAGCTGCCAAGTGATAGTTTGTCCCCGTGGGGTTTAGCTCCCACTTCTCTCTGGGTTATCCTTCCAGGGTGTGCTCTGTGGATGCTGTGAAGAGGAAGTGGAAGTTTCTGTGGGATCTCTGCGAGGCAGGAACTTGACTTGCAGCATTTACCTGCCACACAGGATTATGTACAGAAAGCTTTTGGCTGGAAGAAATATGGTGAAATGTTAAGGTTTGGTTCTGCTCTTGAGTATATTCTTTGTGGCAGCTGCACTGAAGTGCAGCTATTGAGCTTCCCACAGCGTGCCCAAATCGCAGTCCTTCCTTCCAGCACAGAGGAGAGGACTGCAGAGACAGACACATTAAACATATTTTTCTCTTTAAATCCATTTTCATAATTTTATTTTTGGATGAACCAATAAATAAAGGACTCTATTATGATAAACAGACTACTTGCAGCAGCTATAATGCACGCATTAAAGTTGGAGCAGGAGGTTTGAAATGTTTCCATATTTCATAATGGAGCTTTAGTCAGTTCTGTCATCACTGTGCTGAGCCAGATAATGTCTGGGAAGGAATACACGAGAGCTTCCCTGTCCTGTTTTGGGATAGAGGAGAGAGCGGTGCCAAGTTTGAGCAGGTGGAGGGAAGTGGCTGCTCTTAAGAACATTCCTGAGCCTGAGTGCATGTGAGGTGAGGGCAGCCCAGGCGTGGTGCTCCAGAGGCTCTGGACACAGTTGCAGTGCCCATGGAGTGGCCATTACATCATGGGGAGGGCAGCTGGGGAATGAAAGCGGTGTTTGGGCTGGGAGCGTTTCCAAAACAATACCAAGCTCTTTTTCTTTGTCCTCTCGGTTATACCACCTGTGTGCCTGGGAAAGGCAAAGCCTGTGGAAAGACTCCAGTAAATTGTAGGTGTGGAGTGAAATGCCTGGAGAGTAGAGAGGATAGGCAGTGCCAACCCTAGCCACCACCTTATTAAATTTAAGATGAAAGGCCTCAACCCCCTTCCAGTGTCTCTTCAGACAGCCCCAGATTAAAATGTTCAGAATCCTGCAAGCTACTCTGCTTCGCTCAGGAGAGTTAATAACATTCCCAAATACCTGCCTTATGGTGGAGGGACCCCTGACCAAAGTAGGTGGTTGGAAAGAGCTGCCAGATCAGGAGTGAATCAACTTCAGGGTGGTGTAACTTATTCCAGTTTGTGAAGGGTCTTTCACGATCTCTCTCACATGCCCTGCAAAATTGGCAAGTAAAGGGGAAAGCCAACCTCTGACTTTTCTTTGTGTCGGTGGACATCCAGCTCAAACGTGCACAAATCTTTCTTTCTTCCCTGCGCTGGGTTCCTCAGCTGCTATTCCAAAGCCTCACCTCCTTCTCAAGGGTCCCCACCGTGCTGCTCCCCTAAAAATTCCCACATTATTACACTACCCTGTGATCCTGTTGCAATTCCCAACTCGGATGAGCTCTGCTGAAGCAGGTCCACATGTCCATGATCTTTTTCAAGGAAGGCAACTTCTTGGTCTACCTGGCAGAAGTAAGAAAGTGAATTTTGTTTCGTTCCTCCTCCCAGCCCCTTCGCAGCTGCTCACCCCGAAGGAGAGCCAAGGAAGAGAAGCCTCCCCATGTTTTGTGTCCTCTGAAGGGTCTGTGCCATCACCTCTCCGTGCTCTGGTCAGCATCAGAGCCACCGTGGGCTTGCAGTTCTGCGTGCTCAGGGCTGAGGGTGGCTCCTGGCGAGGGGCAAAGCACATTTGCTGCTGAGCAAACGGAGGGGTTGACTCTTCAGAAACTCCACGTAAGCTCATTGTAGGGCTCTGAGGTAATGGCTCGATTTTGCCAGGTGAAATAATCTCCTCTCTGGCACGGATTTGAGGTGATCCACCTCGCCGAGAAGGGAGGCCCCTGAGATGGGAGATGTATTTGTGCCTGAGAGCTGCTCTAAGGGGCCTGAGCAGAGCCTGCACCCTCAGCAGCACGGACACGAGTTCCCTGTCAGAGCAGCTCGCCCCAGACTCGGAGCAGAGGCTGCCCTCCAAATGTTACCTCTCCTGCAACAACACTTGGAGGGAGCAAAAATCATCTGTGATCTTTCACCCAGGGAGTATAGAAGACCCTCTCCCATGTGTCAGCTGAGTGAGCTGTTAAAAGAAGTGTTATTTTCTAGAAGAATAAAAATACCTGAGCTCCTGCATAATGAAATGGAAGACGGTGTCATGGCCATGCTCCCATTTCTGTGTCCAGTTCTCCTACTCTGCCTTTATATGTGCAAGGAAAACTCTTTCAGAAAACCTCTCTACTGCCCTTGTTGCAAGGAGATTTGATGTTGAAAATAATTCCAATTAAAAATGGAACAAACTAGGTAGAAGAAATCTAGTGCCTTCCCTACCTGCTCTGTCTCCCAAACCTGAGATCATCCTCATTTGTGTGTCTGGTTGGGTATTTCTGCTCCCCATGTGCAAAATGCATTTTCTCCTTTGCTCTGTCTGACAAGGTATTTGCATCTCGTGCTAAACAAGTGAAACAAAGCCCTCTTTGAAGTGCACAAAGCCATTTATTTCAAAGGGGAAGCACGGAGTGTGGCATGTTGGCAGTGCACTTGGCTTGAATTTATCTTGAAATGCTGAGATGCCTTTTGTGTGTTTTTATAATGACATCATTAGCACCTCTGAAGACTATTTCGCTATCTTCCAGGGAGAAATTCAGAGAGGGGGGATCTGAGTGAAGGGAAGGCAGTCAGGCACACTGCACAGGCCAGTTCTCTGCCCCGCTGGGTGAGCAGCACCCAGCCCCTGGCAGGACAGAGCTGCCTACTCGTCTGCTTCACCCACAAGCACCACGTGCTTTCCCCACAGGCTATTTCTTATACATACATAAGGGAAACTCCCTTCAAACAGTCACTTCCTTAACCTTCGCTAGGGCCCTATGTAGCCTCATCTTTGATGCCTGCAGATCCCTGCCAGCTGGCAGTGCCTGGCTGTTGCTGAGCAGAGAGTTCTCTTCATGTGTAATGCTGCTGCCTTTCCACTTCCTCCTCCTCCCTCCCCGGGAGTCCGTCTCCTCCACCTGCTGCATCTTGTTCTAATCTGGTTTGTGAGCACTTTGGGGCAGGGACTGTCTAATTTATAGCGTGTCTGCATGCCCCCTAGCACCAGGTAAAAGCTATTAATTCACATCACCCTATACTTAAAGAAAGCTTT
Source organism: Sclerurus mexicanus (assembly GCA_013396755.1). Taxonomy (NCBI): domain Eukaryota; kingdom Metazoa; phylum Chordata; class Aves; order Passeriformes; family Furnariidae; genus Sclerurus; species Sclerurus mexicanus. The sequence continues at coordinate 204,496 of VWZF01003733.1, read as the reverse complement.
ATGGGATCAATAGAGCTGTGCTATAAATAACACAGCTCCAGTGTGGTAACTTCATACTGTGCATCACCTCCGAATAACCCCACAACCTATTACAGAAAGAGAGTAATTTCCTCAAAGCTATGGCCATAACCAGACCTGGGGTTTAGTTCTTCACTCAAGTATTTGTTGGGCCTCAGAACCCTCGTCACAAAGACAGACCGGGCTGGGCACGGTGCTGGCAAGATTGATTTGAACTTAGAGAATTCCAGACATGCTAGAAGAATGAAGGAAACTTTCTCCTCAGGTCATTATAAGGCTGCATCCCAACTTATTTTAAAGTGTGAGAAGATGCCTTAAAACACCCTAACAAGAAATTCTCCTTTGCTTTGCCTCCCTGGAGAAGTAAGTCCCATAAAGTTTTAGCAACATCTGTCTGAGCTTCTCAGCTCTGCTTGTGTCCCTTTGGGTTTCTGAACTCATACCTGCTCCTCTGCAACACATTGCGGAGCCCAGACAGGGGCCTGAGAAGTCCATGCATCTCTGTGCACAGCTGACTTTGTTCCAGGTGATTTTCATGTTAGAAAGTCTCCTCCCGTTCTGTCTTGCTTAACTGCAACCCCCTCACGATGAGGAAGTAGAAGCACATGAGCGGTTTGATGTTCCTACAAGAGCAATCTGATTAACTGCCTTGGAGAAACCACCTAGGATCTATTTCCCTGCTGTGACCTCCTTCTTCCAGAGCTTCACAAGCTCCTGGCACAGCTTTGGCATCCAGCCTGAAGAGTTGGGGGTGCTTTTGAGAGTGGCAAGAGCCCTCGAGCTTGCCCTTCCTTCTGATGTTCTGCAGCCAAATTAAAAGGGAAAAAAGGCAAGGGGAGTTCCTTTATGTCCTGACTTCGACATTGCGAGAATGATTTTGCTTCTTTTCTGTTTCCAGTGGAACTGGGAACACCTTGGCAGTTGGCTGTTGGTTTGGAAGGTCAGTATAAACAAATGAGTCTTTAAAAATCAAGGGGACATTCATCCTGTGGGCGTTGCTGCTGCCCCTTCCACAGGCATCGTTTGAGACAAGCTGCTCCTGCGTGTGAAACGCTGCCTCTGCTGCCTGGGATGTGTTCCACGTCAGCTGCAGCCGATGCCTGGATGGAGCTATGCATACCAGCTGCACGTGTAATTCATCTTTAATAGTGTATTTATGATTCCAACTGGGTCTTTCTGTCTCTCTTTTTTTTTTTTTTCCCAGGCTATTTTTAAATTGCTCAAATGGCAGGGCATTCATTATTTCCCCTAGATGACTACATTGTTTTGTTCCCCGGTAGATGTTTGAAAAAGGAGTGTAGTGGTTTACAGTCTGCTGAAAGTGGCTAATTAAGAATTGTATTTCTCAAATTAGTATTTGGAGCAGTTTCCTTAGACTGTCATGTGAAGAAAATTATTTTAGCAGTTTTCCTAAAAGGTGATAAAGCTGTAACATAATGCAAACTTTCCCTATAATTTCCTATAGGCTTTTGGTAGATAAGCCTTGATTTCTGGTCTAATTTGTCTGTACTTCAGGAGTGCCTTTTTTAAAAGTATATGTATACAAATATATATATGTATGTGTAAGATTAGAGTGATGCAAATGAAGATTTCTGCACCTGGCTATACTTCTCTTTCAGTTTGTGTACGCCAAGTGCAACTGACTTGTGAATTAATTCTTTATTTCTTTTTAAAGGTGGACACACTCTATCCCAGCCAAAGAGCATACATTCCACTTAATATTATGCAAAAGTGTTGTGAACAAACTTTTGTACAGAAGAAAAGCGTGGTGTGCTGGTGACTGAATAATGACTAATGTGTTGACAAACCCACTGTTTTTGGGTAAAATCACTCAGTAAAGGACTACTGTGTTGAACAGCACTCTTAACTACAGAATAGATACATCATAGTTTGACTTGCATTATAAAGATGCTGCTGACTGCTTTTGTTCTCACACTTTGTGATAAGAAAATCACTGTGACCTGACCTCTGAAGTGTCCACACTGTCTTTGAACACAAGAACTAAGACTCATTATTAGAGAAAAATTCAGTAAGTTTTTACAGCAAGTTTCCACTTCATTCCACACTTTATTAGTTATCATGCAAACCCCTTTCTCTCTGATCTGTACTTTTCAGACACTCTGAGTGACAGTTTTCTCTTGAAAGCAAATCATTTCCTCTGTCAAATGAAGGGAGAGTCCTGTGGGGAACTTTCCAAGATGAGCAGGACTCATCCCCTGCTGTGCCTTTCTTTTTTTTTTTGAAAAACAAACCATGTTTCTTCCCACAAAATCACAACATTTATGCTCCCAATTCTGCTTACCCCCTGGCCTGGGCTTTGTAAATGTAAGTGCAGATTATGAATGCATGTGCAGTGTCTGATATTTCTAGGAAGAATACTTTATAACTGAAATCTCTCTTCTCCTGGGGATGAAAGCAAAACAAATTTAAGGATTAAATCACACAGAGGTATAATCCCCAAGGGAAACTTACTTTAGTTATTATGATTATATTACGATGTACGCCTCAGTACAGCAAAAGCTGTGTGAATACCATTTCAGTGGGGAATAATTTTTAGTCTTACAGCCTATAGTACATTATAATGCATTTCTCTGAGCTTGATGAATCGTAACTGCAATCCTCAGACTTCTTTGCTTTCTTCAGTTATTTTGATACTCCTGGCTCTCTCCTCTAAAAGAGAAAGGAGAAGAGGATAAGATTCCTAAGAGAAAAGCTTAAAACAATTTAGTTAGGCATATCTTAATCATGCATTAATTGCACATCCCTATATATGCTTCATGGTACACAGCGTTTATGCATTCTATGGAAAAGTAACAGGGTGAGCTATTTCAGAGGGTCTAGGGCTGCTTTAGTACTGGTGTAAGACCTGAGTGATCACACCAGCTCAGCTTCTGTGCTTGTGCTGGGCAAGGTGGGAGGTGTGGGGTCCTCCTGCACTGCACGATCCTGCACAGCACATCAACCCCAGAGCCCTCTGTGGGCCCAGGATTGGGGTACAGGACTGCACTGGTAGCTGGGGTTTGCACCCCACTGTGCCCAGTGAGGGAAATCTACAACTCTGCTGTGGGAAACAGAAGTTCTGGGATTTCAAACTCCCTTTTTTCTCTTTTGATTTTTTTCTGAAAATGCAACTGAAGCTGATGTTCAAATGAGTATGCAATAAAGGAGACTTGCTAAAAGGAGAAGCTGGATGTGCTTCCATGTCCATAGCAAAGGAACTACACCAGAAAACTGCTGCTTGGTTGGGTATTAGTGTTTCCTGTCTCCATGGCCAGACCCTTACCCTGCCACACATACCATCATATTTCACTCTGTGTGTGTCCCGAACAACACGGTGTTTGTAGGTGCTTAACTAAAGAACACACTAAATGACTTGACCAAGGGCACATAAAGAGTCTCTCTGAGCAAGAACACGAGCCCAGGTCTCCAAAACCCTAGTCTGGTGCCCTTACCATGAGATCATCCTTCCTGGGAAGACTGAAAATCCATATTGGCTGCATCGTTGCACTGTATACAGCTGCATCTAGAATACCGTGCCCCTCACAGAGCACTTCATTACCAAGAAGATATTGATTGACACATTGGAGGGAGTTCAGAGAAGAGCAACAAAAATAATTAGAGAGTAGAGAGATTGACTGGAAAGATTGATTTATGAGGGAAGATTAAGTGAGATAAATATGTATAGCTTGGTTCACCTGCAGCATGGTGCATAAGTCTGCAAATATTTAAAGGGTGTAAACAATCAGGAGGAAGAACTACCAATACTGGCCCAGTCTATTTGTAATTTGGTGATGTCACAGGCTGCTGCTGCACAGAGCTTTCTGAGTATGACTGGGCTGCAAAGCCTGTCTCTGGATGTTCTCGGGGGGAGAATGGCTCTTGGAGCTACAGGAGCGGTGTGACAGGACCGCAGGATGCTCCTCCAGGCCATGGCAGGCACTGGGCACTGGGCAGAGGTGTCGCTGAGCAGGGTCATGGGCTCTGCCTCTGCCGTGAGCGAGTCTGGGGGGTGTTTCCTGGTGTGGATCTTCCGTCAGGCTCACACCAAGTGTGTGACATGCTGTAGAGGGGACAGAGGGACTGTGGTTAACATCACTCGTATCAGTTAATGTCAGCTGCCATGGTAACCGTGGTGTTTGATTATTATGGAATAGTGGAGCAAGCGGCCAGGTAAAGATTGTGGAAGTTCTTAGTCAATCTGGATTGGATCATCCCACCCCTGATCAACCACAGGATGAGCTGGAAACAAGCTAGTTCAAATAAATATCAAAATAGCATTTGAAATTCCATTTTTTCAAGGAGAAAGTGGATTTTGTAATAATAATAAACCCTCCCTGACCATGTAGCTATAACAGTTTCAGGTGACATTCAATGTCTGCCATCAAATAATTATGGTCCCCAGCTTACTGGATGTCATTTCTTCTCCAGAACAATTTCCACATATCATCCTATGAATGGAGCAGGCAGGACTTGTTACTGTCCTTGGAACAGGACAAGGCTGATGTTCCCGTGTCCTGGGGCAGCCCACACCCAGCTGTGCCCATTGGTGTTGGTGCACAGAGAGATTGGGGTGGGCAGGGGGGAGGATGTGGGGCGAGATGTGGAGTTTTCCAGCAATGTATCACTGTGCAAAGACAGGCTGTGCAGACCTGGGAGCCCGTGCCTGGGAATTACACATATCTACAGCAGGCTCACATCAGTGTGCGCAGCTGGGAGACAGAAAGATGCTAATGCATAAAGTACAGAACTTTTTGGGTGAGCTTCCCTGCCCTCTTCTTCTTCCCGTGCATGTAAAAGAAAAGCCACAGCTTGTTCTCCCATTACAACCACTGGCTTGTGCATTCCCCTTTTCTTTTCCTTTCTTTGCAGGCTCTGTTTGTAGTTATACAGTCAGGTCTCCACAGAGTAATTTACTGGCAGAATCTCTCCCAGAATCCAGCTTGAAACCAAGCTGTAAAAACAGCTGAGAGTGTAAATAATTCATGCAGACAATATGACTTTTTTATGTAAATTCGGTGCATTAACCCTCTATTATAATGATGGACGACAGATATGGGCGACGTTGCCTTGGTAAGAGCTAATGGATGGCCGCCATAAATTCACTGCACATTTTATTGTGTTGCTGGAAATTGTGCCTTCAGGCAATGCTGTTTACTTTTATGTAAAACTCAGGGTTCCCTAAATATTACAAATATTTTACATCCGACTCCTCAGCATTTGGGCACAGCACACAAATCAAGCTTTCTTCATCTGAGTTGTAATTAAAGGTTTGGGTTTTTTTCAGGGACAATTATCTAAAACTATAAAGAGAAATATTTTTTCCCCTTTAGATGTTCAGTCATTGATGTATTAACAAAACCTTTGAAGAAAGATATTAAATAACTGCAACATATAACTTTGCATTAGGCTATATGCTGTATGCATACATAACAAATTTTGAAATAGTTTCTTGTTACCGGTTTTTATTTTTACCATTTCTTGTGCTTAGTTACACATAAAAGATTTTTTTCCCCCCACACATATGCTTCTCTCTATAATTCATATCTGTTTTACCAGTGTAATTCTCTGAACAGTGTCCTTGAGGAATTCTGTCTCTCAGCAAACATGCAAACTTCAGTTAATTTCAGGGAATTTTAAATAAAGAATTCTTGGTTACTTTTTGGTCCCACATGTTACTGTTTGGCACTGACCTTTAAGTAAATTGGGATGATCCAGGTGATTTTTCTCACACAGAATGGTTCCAGCGAAACTGAAATGCTGAAGTATAATGTTTTCTCTATACATGTTCTAATACATAATTATTATTATAAGTATACAATTAATTCACCTTAATCAAACATTCAATTCAGTCTTACAGCACACTGTGGCTTTGGAAAGAGAAAATAAGCACAAAGCATGTGTAGGAAAGCATCCTACTCCTTCTGCGAGTGTGACCAGGATCCCTTTGGTGACGAGGGGAGGCAACGGCAGGAACAACGGTGTGATTGTCCCTTGGCATGTTGGCCAAAGCCCAGTTGGCCAGAGGACCCCGATGACTACAACAGTCTCTGTGGAAACACCTGTGTGGGAGTTTATTGGAATCTCTATTGGAATTTTCATGGGAAATCTTATAGATTAGCTGCGGTAAAGGCATGTTCCCTCACCCTTCGTTCAGTGGAATGTGCCGGTTGTGGCAGTTTTGTTTTGATATCCGGATGGAAAAAATGCTGCACAAAGTTGAATATGAGGGACTTCAACTGAGCTAGCTCCGTAGAAATGCATTGCACCTTCCAAAATCCCCCAGTCCCCTGAGGACTAAATGGAAGGCACACTGTGAGAGAGGTAAAAAACACTGAAGAGATGAGGAATGCAACAGCTCTGAGTGGAGGGGGAAAGGGCTAACAAAATTAATTACGTGTAGAATTAAGTATAGGCTAGCAGTTTAATTGCACACAAACCTATTTAATAATTGGGCTTATTTTGTATCCTGGCTGTGCAGGCTCCTTTCAACTGTATTAGGAGTGTCACAAGATAGCTTGTCACAAAAGCTATAACCAAGGCATTTACTTATTTTTGGTCTTCAATATTGACCGAGATTCCTAAATTTAGACTTTCAGATTTTGCACCTTATTCTTCTGACGTGCTTTACTGCCCTGAAGCCACTTTGCAAAATTCATAGCAGCTTTCACATGCTCTGATGCTTCTTGGGACCAATTCAATCTTGAACAATAGATGTGTGTGCAGTAGAGCCAGGAAATGTTACACAGGAGATCATAGGCTTATTCCCCAGTAACATTTTGATTTGTAAAGTATTCCACTACACAAAACACACACAGGAGACAGCATTAAAAAGCATTGGAGACCACAGCCAAAAAGACAGAAAGGTGGCTTAAAATGCAGGTAGACAGCAAGGCCTGGGATATGGACAGGACAGTTCAAATAATCAGTGGAAATGTTACAGAAAGTGTTTTACATATTTTACATTATTGAGACATGTAACAAACAACCTGGTCTAGTGAAAGATTGGAACTGGGGGGTGGAGCTGGGTGATCTTTGAGATCCTTACCAATCCAAGCCATTCTGGGATTCTATGAGCAGGATACGCTATGCACAGTGTGGAAGAGGTTTCACTTTGGTTAATTTAAGGGTCATGAAAAGAATGATGCCCAGATCAGCCCACCCATCCCTCATCTCCAAACGCAGCATTGTCAATAGAAAGGTTTCTGTTAGCCCCCTTCTTCTGTTTAATACATTTAAGTACTGCACTCTATATATGAAGAATAGTGATGTTACCAGAAAGCATTCAAAAACATATGTTTTAATGAAATGTGTTGACAACTGCTGAAGTAAAGTTTTTGTTAAGTCTCAAGAGTTTAGCCATGACTAGCAGTATTAATGAATTGAATTAATTAAAAAGCATTTCAAGATGAAACAGGGCCTGTTCTATGTAAAATGCGCTATACATTAGACAAGCATTATGGAAATCACTGCTTTGTACTACACTGTAATGCAGCCATTTATAAAAGCTTCTCAAGATCCATGGATAGCAGTAATTTGAGTTTAGCGTGTCTTTGAAATTCATTGAATGCAGCATGTGCTATTTAAAAGCATGAAATCTGGATGGTTCCACTGCTATCAATGTTCCCTTGGCTCGGAGAGGGAAACGGGAGCTCAGCGGTACTGGAAGAAGGGAGTGGGCCTGGGAATGGGGTGGGATGGGGAAGGACTGGGGGAGCACTGGCAGAGACTGGTGTGGCACCCGCAGGGAGCAGGCTGTCTGGCCAGAACGTGGGGTCCTGCGCTGCTCTGGAATGGGAAGTGTTTTACTAAGAGTCGCTTCTCACCTCTGCTCTTCCGCTGCCATAAACTCCTCTCCTTCATGGTCCAGGCTCGTTCTTCACCACGTCTGCTCCTTTTTAGGTTGTTTTTGTGCCCTCTCTATGAGTAATACCATCAGCTGTGGCCACTGACATTATAAAATACCTGTATTCCACATCATTAATCCCTACAATGGGCAGAACAGTCTTTTGTGTGTGAGTGATATTATTCGTGTGAGCATCTGGCCACGGCCCTGAGAAGCCAAGTGCGAGCCAGGGAGGTGCTGTCCCAGAGCAGGACCAGGGAGATGGGTGTCTGCTGCCAGCCTGGAGCAAAGGGCCATTCTGCCTCATCGGGCCAGAATCAATCACGCGATGAGATTCTTGGCAGGAGGCTTATCTCAGTGGGAAATGTCTATCTGTTTGCACACAGGGAGAGCTCTTACTTAGGTTGGGTTAGGACTGTGACTTGCATTTGGATGAGTGGTGTAAAAGCCCCCCCCCCAACACATTAAAATGTTAATTCTTTAAAATGCTATTAAATAGCTAACATAGCCATGATAAAAATATGAAGGGTGAAAGATGAGAAAGTGTGAAAAACAATATGATTTCATGCATGCATACTGAAGTTGGTTTCATTTTACGTGTCTTAAGATTTGGCTTATAGCAGATTATTTCTGATGGATGCACCTTCAGCTACCTGTTTTGTAATTCATCTGGATCTTAATAAAGGAAATTACATCCTTCAAGAAGAACTAGCCAAAAAGCTGTTGGGAGACTTGAAATGTTGTAATATATTAATACTCACCATTCAATCAAGAATATGGCTGCTCAGTAGAGAAGAAAAAAAGATCCTAAATACAAAATAAAGATCAGGTTCCTCAAGCAATGTAGGCCAATATTTAAAGGATGGTAACGTTTTCTGCCTAACTATCACACAAGCTTCTTAAAATTTGTTTGAGACATTGCTTGGAATAGCAGTAAGTCTCACAGGCAGCCTCATTGGTTAGCACAGGGGATAATTCATTTGGCCCTTAGTATGTTAGGAAAAGAGCTTCCAAAATTGCATCCCAAAGTGCTTTGGGAGATTCATCCCATGAGCAGGTATGAATCTGCTCTGTAGAAAAAACCCGAGAGCTTGTTCTACTGCTTCACCATAACATGAGCAATATGTTTGCACTTGTCGCAGGGAACATTTGCATTTAGTATCTGCATGTAGAGAACTTCTAAGCTTGCTTATACCTGCCAAACAGGCCCAGGGAGCATTTGTGCCTGACCAAAAGAAGTCTCTCCCCACTGGCTGGGTGCTGTGCCGCCCGGAGAGCAGGATCCGCCACAATGCGGTCTCGCGCTTGCCCTTCGGTCTCTTCTTGCCAGCTAGACTCCAGGAAGGACCAAAAAGCCTTTCCCATGCAGCCATGCTGGTTGGAAGGGCTGAAGCAGCCTGGCTTTCTGACCAGAGTGCCTGGCACGCTCTCTGTCAGGCGGGGTGGCCAGATGAGACCAGGAGCACACGGCACAGGTGGGGTGATGGAAGGAAAGGTCTAAGATGCTGAGCAAAAGCTGGTTGCTGCTGACTGATGGTTTACACTGAAGCGTCCTGTGGTGGTGGTGGTGGTGAAGATCTGTGTTTGGAAGAGCCATGCGTTGTAAAACTGCCCATGGGAACTATGGCTCGGCTGAGCCCGGGCTCCAAGAAGACACAGATGTTTTTAACCAGCTACTTGCAGAGCCAAATGGTCATCTCAAGGGTTGCTCAGCCAGATGATCCTAGAAATTACGTGAAGATATAGAGCTCAAGACGAATGCTGACTGTTTCCATTACCAGTAATATTTGCTAATTTTTAAATGACCAGTCTGCATACAGGTGTATGTTGCTTCATTGTTGCTTTTCCACTTAGCAAACAAGTTTGTTTTGCGTGTGGTTCAGTTCAGTTCTGTGCTTTTGGACCACCATGTTTAAGTTAAAATATCCAACTGTTTCCTAACCAAATTTTGACAGCATTTTAAAGTCCAAAGTTTGACATGCTCTGTGGAAATGTGGGAAGGTAAATAAAATAGGAGAGGAAGACACTTGTGAGAGAAACAGCAGTAAAAAGGGCAGACAGACATGGTGATAAATGGAATAAGAAATACCTCTTGTACCATTTCATTTTAGAGAACAATAGACACCTCAACCCAAACAAGATCAGCTGTGATCAGAAGGAAGGGAAGAAAATTGGTGTTGAACTCCCTTCTTACTGCCAGAACCTCAAGATGGAATTGCAGCAGCCCTGAGACACTTAGTCAGACATGATGCCCCGTATCATCATTTACATTTTTAAGAGTTGCAGAAGGAATCTTGTTACTGGAAAATTATTTTCTCTGAATCTTGGGAGGGATGGCTGGCTTTGAAACAGTTTCTAAAGCACATACTGGAGAACAGTCTCATAATGCACTTTTCTTTCAGTTACAGCTGAGAATAGCATCTGTAGTAGTTAAATGAACATGAGTATTAATCACTTCAAATGATGTAACTTACTCAGACTATGCAATAACTACTATTTGAATTATGTTTTGCAAGTAGTGATATAGTTGGACTTCATCCTGAAATCCTGCCTGGAACCTGTGTCTAATCCCAAGTGGAATAATTTTGTATTCTCAGTTCAGCATGCAGTGGAATGGTAATCAGAACTGTGATAGCATCACTGAACTGCTTACAAGGCAGTGGAATTTAACGAGTGTTAAATAAATACAAAATAAATCCTTGTAGTCTTCTCCAAGGAGAAATTGCTCTATATAATGAGGCAGAAGGCAACACTTCAAAACCCAGGGCTCCACCCAACCTCGCATGTTTGAGAGAGGGCGAGTGGGTTCTCTAGACAGGCACAGCCTCTGTCATACACATGCAATGTCCTCCTGAGAGCAGGGAAGGCCAAGTCCTTGCTGAAATACTGCCAGGAAGGGTCTGCTCGGGGGCTTTTCTGATCTTTAACCTCGTGATGCTACTCTGTGTTTCTTCAAAGGAGCAAATAAGCAGCCTTGCCACACAAACTTGAAGGTAAAGCACAGTAGAGTTACCAGTTCTAAATAGTTTACAACCTCACAATAAAGCAACAAAAGTCTAGTCAACAGCCGTCAAAACACGGTGAAGATATTCATCAAATCTGGTGAGGCTCCTATTAATTAGCATTGTTAAGTGGTAGTTACACTTTTGGTACTATTACCATTTTGAGATTTAACTAAGAAACCTAATGGGGCTACTTCTGCACGATGTTAATTAGATATGGCAATTCCACTTACCCATACGGCCTCGGCACACAACCATCGCACATCAATATTTAATTTAATTACTGATGTTGTGGTGCAAGTCACATCTGATTTAAGAGATAAATATGCTTAATTAATAATGAGATAAAACACATACAGTATGTCACCTTTTGTCATTTGAGCTTTATTAGGTATGGTAAAAAAAGACGCACACAAACACTGGAGAGGTCATGACGTGGTGCTCTGTGTCTCTGCATGATCTTTGTCCTTCAAGTTGCCTGAGCTCACACTGCTTTGTAAATATGACAAAGAAAGCTGGAAGTGTCCAGGGCACCAATCTCTGTAAAGATACATTTGTGTCTTGAGTAATTAATCATTTACTTCATTTTTATTTTATTTTTTTTGTTGCATAATTGAAAAAGTGAACATTCATCTTGGATTATATGTAGCATCTATAGAAATTCCTTTCATCAGGTTCGATCGCAGGCTTCTCATTTGAGTTGATGTGTCCCGGTACAGAGGCCAGGTGTGCCAGAATTCATTTCACAGCAGCACCCTTTGGAAGTCAGCCGTCTTCCCTTTGGCACTGGACATCCTCTATTCAGAGCTTCCTATGAGAGGCTGTTGAGAACAGTGTGGATGATTGTTGGACAACAAGGCAGAGTTCTGGAACGGTACACACAGGAAGGTTGCTTACCACTTTGTAAAGCCTGGGGGGAGCAAAGGACAGATGGGCTGGATATGATGACTGACCATATTAAAGCAGCTTCCAGGTGGGATGGATCCCTATTTCATAAGGGGCTTTATCACCTGGACTGTTGGTCTTAAGACTTACAGTTAAATCTAAACCAAATGAATAAACAGGTACCAGACAACTAGTGCACCAGATCTGCTGAAATAAAGGAAACTACTTCTGTTCATTCTTTATGGAAGATCAAAGCCTTAGAGGGTCCTCTTCTGTTTGCTGCGTCCTTTGTAAGCCTGTGTTTCCAAGGGTTCACAAGCTAGCACTAGAAGTTTGTGTGGGTTGAAACTTGCTACGCAAGATCTTTGCCTGGGGGCCATTTGGTTTGATGTGTTTGACAAAATTTTAAGAGCTCCTAAGTTAACTGTGCCAAACAAATAGTTTCCTAGAGGCTGAGAAGGTTTCTGAAAATTCCTTCAGGGAAAATTCTCAATTGGCAGAAAACCTATGAAAGCAAAAGCAACTCACAACATTGTAACCTTCTGAAACAAATATTACTCTCAAATCCATCTGTGGTCCTTTTTTCCACGTTTTATATAACTATTCTAGTATTAATATTGAGAGTAACTAGTACAGTGAGAACCTGTTGGGCCATCAGGAATGATTAGTGAAGGAGACCATCCCAGTACGGTCTGAGAGCTCCTCTCGGAAACAAAAAGAGCCAACCAACAAATCGAGACTGGGAAAGCCTTCAGCTGCCCAAGCCTGCCTTAAAACCCCCTCATCGAAAAGAAAACACATGGGAGAAAGAGAGGGGAAGACTAATGCACAAAGCATCAGTGTGTTACTGCTAATAGACAGAGAATTGGAAGCGCCAGGGCTTTCAAGAGAGGGAGACTCTTCTTCAAGGATTATAAAATAGGACTGGTGGTTTTTTCAGCTCCATGACCCAGTATTGTAGGTGGTCACCATGGCTGGCACTGTGATCTATTGGTATAATGGATGTACTGCAGAGTTTCCAAAGGGTGTGACTGAGGTGTGGAATTCAGCCATGCTGAGATCACACCTTCTGTCAGCTGCCAGAAGTGGGAGAGGCATCCTGGGACCTGTTCCCTTTAATTACACTCCCTGGTCTTGACAAGTAAATGCATCCAGAATCAGAGAATGGGGGATGGAGGAATTTGTGGAACCCATAGCTCCAGCAGCCAAGCCTAACACTGAGAAGTGGTGTGTTAGGAACACTTTCCTCATGAGACCAGCAGCCTGGATAGGTAGCCAAGAAACATATGGGAGATGAGAACTAATCCTCTTGAACCTGTAATTCTCCCCCAGGAGAGAAATAGTGCTACAGCTGGAAGGGCGGGTAAGAGCAGCACTGCCTCCAGCTCTGTCTGAGCACCCTGCAAACCTACAGCTTGCATGGGAACACTGGGGCCAAACATCCCCTTAATGTACAGGGCCGTGTGTGCTCGTCTGAGGAGAGAGCGGAGGGATAACAGCATCACTCAGGGATCGGCTTCCAGGGAACACGCAGCCCAGGTTATCCCAACACGGTGGGTGTACCCTGGGCAGAGACAGGCTGTGGTAGTTCCACCACGATCAGTACTTAAAATGAAGTGTAGCATAAAATTAAGCTCTTGTCATGGAGTTGAACAGGTTGAGGCTTTATCCTACTGCATGCTTAGCAGTTATATTGATATGTGAAGCGCTGGAGCTCTGCTCCACCTTCCTTTGGTAAACTTTGATTCCTTCCAATTTTATATTGTTGTGGGGAAGATTTTTAGGTTCTTGTGTGGCTGTGTGTATACGTGTGAGCTGAGTGGATTAGAAAGCTGGCTGCGCCTTCACGGAGCCAAAGACACGCAGGAAATTCTTACTCTGTCTCTTCTTTTCTCTTCTTCCTTCTAAATTCATAGCAGTCTAAATTCATAGCTGGGGAACAGCTGAGCACTGTCTAGCCCAGACTGATGTTTCCAGTGGGCACATTTAATGCCCATAGCACCTACATGTGTGAAATCCCCTGGTCCCTCTTGCTGCACAACACTTGTCCTTGGGCAGGGCTGGTGGATGTCCCTTATGGCACAGCAGCAGTGGCAGCCACTTAGCACAAGCAGCTGAAGTATTTCTCACCTGCCCACCCTGCCAGACTCTCCCAGGCTGGCTGGTGCCTGTGGGAGATGAACTCGATCCTCCAGCTCTCCTTGCCATTCACATGCTTCCTAGAGGCTTGGTTTTGTATTAAAGTGCCTGAGTCTGGTCTCAGGATTCAGAAAGGCAGCATGTCACTGGTGGTTACTAGTAGCAATTACTACAAATTAAGATATACACCCAGACGACATCCAGCAAAATAGGCTGAAGCAGATTAAAGATTAGAACAGTCGTTTGACAAGAAAATAAGTCACCCTGTCCTTTCAGTACATAACTGTTTCTGGCTGCTGCACTTTGGAGTACCTGCTCAATATTTTCCCTGTTCTGGTCATTTATACTTGGGCATGTTTTTGAGAAGCCACAACTTATTTAGACCCCCTTTCCTGTGAATGAGTAGTTTAAAATTGTTTCTTCCAATGTTCATTATTTTGCACTTGTCTATACTAGTAGGTAATGGAGTTGTGTTGCAGAAGACTCACAGCTGGATGTGACAGTCAGAACCAGATGTTCACACCCTAGGCCAGACACAGCTGTTTCTCTGTAGCTGGCAAGGGACATAGAACAAGTAAATGCAGAGACAGCAAGCCTGAAAAAAATCTAAGGTAATCAGGCTGAATATGCCTGGAGTTTTAGGCCATCTGGAAGATTGCCAGAAGGCTATTTATTTTGATGTCTACACCTGCTGAATGGGAATGCTTTGTGTGAACTGAAAGCTTGAAGTAATACTGTCTCCCTTTTTCAGCACTCCACTCCCTCTAGGCAGTGTTGCTTGCTTGATAAATTGTGCTCTACAACTTAGGTTTGATTAAAATAAAAAAAAATAACAAAACTCCACAAAATTAAAGCAAAACCAAAAAAAACCCCACAAACAAACAAACAAACAAAAACCCCCTAAACAAAACCAAGCCTGAAACTTATTTCCTGACCATTGATGAGAGTAGGAGAACACTGGAGCACTGGAGAACAGAAAGGGAACACCGTGTTACAGACTGCCCCTTGGAGAGTTGAATTCTGTAGGCAGTATAATCTCCTCGATGTGTTGTGAGCCACTGGAACGATTTCCTTTGTCCCATTTATAGTGAATTGGGAGAGAAATTCCCACAAGCTTTTTTCCCTACTGTTGTGTGCACATCTTTCTGTTCTCGGTGTAACAGATTGATCCCACAATGCCCCATCTGGCTGCAATGAAAGCCAGCATGAAATGCTGTCAGCATGAAAGCTCCTGGGGCTCCAGTTTACAAAAAGTTTTGGTGTAGATAGTGGTGGTAGTGATGAACATTTGATTAGGTTAATTCCTCAGGGTCAAGGGAGGATTTTTGGACAAACAAGACCAAGAGGATCAGAGATAGAAGAAACCTTAAATCTTAAAGTTGCTGACAAGGTATAGTTCTCTCAGAAGATGCTGGCTTCCCCAAACCTCTGTGCTGCTGTAAGGAAATGAGAACACCTCACAGGTGAGACAGCAGTTACCTTAAGGAGTGATGCCCACTGTAAGCTCCTAAACACATAAAAATCTCTCTTGTGTTTGGTTTTTACCACTACTTTCCTGGTCATTGTACTGATGCGTTCAGTATAACTCCCTGAGAACTCTTGTGCTGAGCAGTAACCCTGCTGTAGCTGACATGCAGCATGTGCAGCTGCACCAGTGATGGTCGTGCCCACTGCTCTCAGTGCCATTCTTGGTTCTCAGATGGGCAGCAGACAAGCATTTCCTTTCTCCCTCATGCATGTGACAGTTCTTCAAAGGTTATTACTGATCTGTACCAGTTTTGGTGGGGAGTTAATTTTCTTCATAGTAGCTCATATGGTGCTGCCTTTTACACTGAGATGAAAATAGTGCTGATAACACACTGATGTTTTAGTTATTGCCAAACATTGCTTACACAGCAGCAAGGCCTTTTGTGCCTCTCAGCCTGCTCCTCCCAGGAGGATGGGGGTGGGTGAGAAGCCGAGAGGGGACACAGATGACCCCAGCTGACCAAAGGGATGTTCCACAGCACATGACATCATGCTCAGCAATAAAAGCTGTGGGGAAGAAGAAGGAAGGGGGGATGTTCAGAGCCAGGTCACTGTTAGGTGTGCCAGAGCCCTGCTGTCCTGGGGATCACAAGCACGGATAACTCTTGTCACAGAACATTCTGAGTTGGAAGGGACCCACAATGTGCTGTGCTATGATGCTTTGCCAGAGGAAGAAGTTAAAGTTTTTCTTGGATTATGTGTTCGGTTTCCATTAGCAGGGAGGTGAACTACAGAGAGTACTTGAGCCGATACCTTTGAAGGACATGATATTTTAAAACAAATAAAAGATCCACTGTGTGTTATAAGCAATAATCAATAATTAAAAGCCTTGTTAAAACATTGCTGAAGAGTACTTCAGAAGAAAAGTAGTTATACTGCATTTCATGCTTAATTCAATGTCAATTAGCTGATTGTTAACTTCCCTCCAGCTAAATCTTGTTCAGCACAGAGAAGAGAAATCAAAAGCATTCTGGCTTTAACAAGCCTAGTGTTTCAATCATTCATCTCTGCCTGCAGGCTCAAAATCAATGTCAACAGACGTTTCATTGCAATTTTATCAGCCATTTCTGCATGTCACTGTTTTCTTGGCTGCCCTGATTGTCCCTGAAAACCATCTGTGGCAATCAGAATTCATCTTGAGCGGAAACCCAAACAGCCGGCGTTGACTCCGACCTCACTCCTGGTGGGTTCCCTTTCACCCAGGTGACACGAGGGCTGCTGTTTGCCCGGACTCCCCAAGAGGCGCAGAGAGCTCCTGTGCCCTGGAAGGGCGAAGGGGGTCGGGGCAGCCCTTCAGCACCGCGGACAGCGCCGGGAGCGGCTCTGCCCTGCCCTGAGCCCTGCCCTAAACCCTGAGCTCTGAGCCCTGCCCTGAGCCCTAAACCCTGAGCCTTGAGCCCTAAGCCCTGCCCTGAGCCCTAAACCCTGAGCCTTGAGCCCTAAGCCCTGCCCTGAGCCCTGAGACCTGCCCTAAGCGCTGCCTTAAGTCCTGCCCTGAGCCCTGCCCTAAGCCCTGCCTTAAGTCCTGCCCTGAGCCCTGCCCTAAGCCCTGAGCCTTGCCCTGAGCTCTGCCCTGAGCCCTGCCCTGCCTTTCTGCGAAACCATTCCCCTCCTCAGCCTTCCTCCTCCTCCTACTCCTCAGCCCTCCTCTGCCTCGGGCACCAGCCCAGCAACCGACCTCACACGCACCGGGACAGCTTTAAGTGTGTCAATGTCCCTCAAAACATGAAGGGATGGAGGGGCGCTCAGGAACAAAAATTTTTCTACCTATGTGTGCTTGAATTGCCTCTTGAATTGTGTCAAAAAATAAGAGGCCACCACCTGAAATTTTACACGGGCGTCACAGACATTCCCATTGGCTTCATGGTGCCATCACCGATTGCGAGATTCGCTTCTGTGAGAAGTGTCGAGAGCAAAAGCCGGGCTGAAGACTGAGCTTGGGTGCTAGTGGTGCTTGGGTCTTGTCCAGCTCCTACAGAACTCAAACTGATCTCAGGCTGCTCTCTACCTGAAACCAGGGCGTCTGATTGCTGCACTTCCCCTGCGAGCAATGTACTACTGCATGTCACACTCAGGAGCGGTATTTCATACTTCCTGCTCTTTCCAGACCTGGTCCGTGATGTTTCAGCTTCAGCTCACACTTTTGAAAGAACTGACACGCTTTTGGGGTCTGTGGCTTTCCGCCTGCTTGCTTCAGGGACAGGGTGCATCAGCACAGTGCCTGGTGCGAAGAGCGGACTCACCATCGTTACCCTTAACACACAAATTGGTTCTTCAGCCCTTCTGCTCATTCACCTTGGACAAATGGCTTAATTAAATGAGGTGATCTAAATGTCCCCACCGAGATTAAGAGAAACCTGGCATCTCTCCAGGCGGCATTTGGTCACTGTTGCTCCCAAGGTAAGTGGAAGCCAACAAAACTGAGGTTATTTCCCCAGCTCGGAGATATTTGCAAACACTGACACGATGCCCACGGATCAGGTACAAGTTATGGAGAGTTCATTGATTTTAATAATGATCAGCAGGCCCACTCTGCTGCCCTGGTTTGTGTCATGTTGTTGCAGAGGCATCTACAGACAGGCAAAATAAAGAACAGGCTGAGACAAGCCCACTCTGTTTACCAGTTGTGTCTGAAGGGCTGAATCCTCCAGCTGATCTTCTAACAGTTTCAAGCATATTTGTCTTAATGGCTAACACTGAATTTCTCGTCCTGTTTTCCCAATTTTGCTGCAGGTTTTATGACTACCTTTGTGACACTTCTGTTTCAACAGAAGTGATTTTTCTCTTAATGAAACAATGATGTTCACCAGGTCATTTTACAAACTTTCCTTCACTGGAATGATGTCACACTTGATCCTGTGAGCACACAAATCTTCTTCTAGTTTTTCTCTTATTTGTTTTCCAGAGCAGCATCTCAGTTAAAACTGTGACTACATGTTCTTTGTCAGAAGCTGCTTCTGGTGTTAACTGAATGGTGCAGAACCAAGCAGGGTGGGGAAAGGATGCTGAGACCAACAAGCACCACCAGAACACCAGCAATACCAGTGAGGCTACGCAAGTGTGACAGTCAGCATTCCATTTTCACTTGATTCTGTCTTAGAAACAACTAAAATCAAGGCCCTTTTTTTTTTTTTCCCAAGAATTTATGTTCAGAAGAAGTTGGGAGTGCAACAGTGCAATAAAAATGAACACCAAAACACTCCAGAATTCAGGAGGGTTTTTCCTCAGGAAGATCCCTGTCTCGCTGTCATCGGTGCAAGCAGCAGTTTGCTCTGAACTTGACACTGCATGGCTCTCTCCGTGGGCACACAGCTGTGCCCTCATGCAGACGTATCAGAATGAGTATTTGTTTTTCTAGTGTAAACTTTTAAAAAGAAAGAGCCAGTCCCTCGGGGAGAGGCGTTCATGTGGCGCTGACAAGAGCCGTCCTCTCTTTTCAGGTTCTAAGTGGTGCTCTCAGTGCGGGAAGGCAAGCCTTGTCTCCTAGGACCTTTTTCTCTCAGGGCTGAAGAAACAGCCAGCTCCTTTTTGGCCTAAATTAGCTGAGGGTAAAGAAAAAGAAACACTCTGGGAAAAATTCTGAGGGAAACAAAAAAGGGGAGAGAAAACAATCTTCATTCGAAAAACCCCAACTTTTTAGAATAACAAAATATTCTCCTATTCAGATTCCTCAATTTTTGGAGACTTTTAGGCTACAAAAAAGGTGTCTTTTCCCATTAAGAAAATTGCCTTCACTTTTCTGCAATGAAGAGAGTTCTGTTTCTAATGATGGGAGAAGCTGAGTGTGCTGCTGAGTAGCTGGAGTGGGGATCCGACTATCAATGCGTCACCAGCTAAATGTGATTTGAGATGCAGTTTGCTTTTCTGTATCTCAGATCTCAGGGCTAAACCACAAACTGTACATGACACAACTAAATTAATATTTAAAAATAATTACTTGCTGCCTGAAGGTAAACAGAAAAAGGGTAAATAATTGATAGCACTGGGACTGCCACACTGTAACTCTGCTGAGCGTTTATGATGTGCTGTGAAGGTTCAAAGGGATTGCTCGTCTGCTGCCTCTGAAGGAGGGTTTTTTGCTAATCATTCCAGGGCTTGTTTTGTCAGCCAGCAATGTTTTCAGAGTTTGAAGCACCAGAATAGAATGCCAGCTTAATTTAGGTGAATCTCCAGTTTAATTTACAAACTTTCATTCCAAGATTTGCATTGTAAATGATAAGGTGATTTTCATACATATATATATATATTTATTTTTTTTTATCCCATCAACATCTAAAGGGAAATTTCATGTGGTCTGCTGCCAAGAATGTAGAGTAACTTGCATTTAAGGAGTTCTTACATAACATGCCACCCTATGACAATACCTGTCTGCAGAGCCTGGTGGTACCTGGATAGTTGGTAGCTCCTCACTTCTCAGTTGTAAATATCCCTCCTCTTACAGCCCAACATGAGAATAACCAGTGTTCAAAGTGACAGATGACCACAAAGGTCAGTGATTTCAGGCTGATTCATTTTCCCCCTCGGTCAGAAAACTTCTCGCACTGATTATTATTATTATTATATGTGCTGCCTCCATACAGAACTTCACAGTTCTCTGGTGCCAAAAAGGTTAAGCAAATCCAAGTGCAATATGTGTGGGGAGTCAAGAGCTGCAGTGTAGTTAAATACAGTGCCAAACACCTCTGTGGGGAAGGGATCATTGGCTAAAACTTCCAAAAGAGAACCAAACTGCCTGCCAGCAATGCCAGCTGGGCTGGCTGAGCCAACAACTCCCAGAGTGCTGTTTGCAGTAGATATCTCAGTGCTGGGGATGGAATATGGAATGTGGCTTCTTGTCTTTGTGCCTGCTCAGACCTTCAGCAATGGCAGCTCCTCCAATGCTTTGTGCTGCCTCACACTTTACTTTCATTGCTTGAAAATGCAACCCAACCTTTCATTAGGATTTTGAAGAAATACAATTAAATCCCTTACTAAGGTGTCCAAGCCTAAGGGTCATTTGAAGGCGCACAGTAATTCTTGCACTCCACTGAACAGTAGTAAAGCTTTCAGTGAAATCTTTCAGCATTTGGATAGTCCTGTATGTCCACAGAGCCTCACTTACCTGAGAATCCCCATTCTCATTGATAAAAAGAATACTATTCCCAGTCCTCATGGTTTCAGAGGAAGGTCCAAAATTAATGTGTCTGTCTACAGGAGACAACACACTGCTGATATGCTTTCAGTCCGTCACTGCTGGGACTGGGCACTCCTGCTTTTTCATGCTTGGGGTTCCCGATGCAAGGAAAGGCAAAACAAACAACAACAAAAAAAGCCCTAAAAAAATTCTACTCTGAACTCCATTCCAGCATTCAGGTCACCACCCTTCTCCTTTCTTCCCCACACCCAAGACCACACACTTGCACTCGCACCTCCAGGCACACACGTCTGCCTGCCAACGCAGGAGGTTACAATCTCATTGCAGTTCTGGTTATCTTTCAAAGAAAAATGTCCTAAAAGAAGCCCCGAGAGCTCGGTGGTGCAGCCCCACCCCCTGCCACGGAGCATGGCCACACTGCCTGCTCACAGGACGAGGAGAAAAGGGCTTTCTTCTCCTTGGGAAGTGGCCAGTGGCTTTTATGGGCAGCAGGAGCTGAAGGCAAGTCATTGCTGTGAAAGCCTTTGCTGCTCTAAAGGGAGCGGGAGGTGTTGAGACAGACTGGGGCATCTCTGGCCAGTACAAAGATCACTGGACAATTTCAAGTCTTTTTTTTCTCTGAAGTTATTTTATGTCAGCTGCAGGAGTGTTTCATGAGACCCAGGCCTTTGTTGTATTACCAGCTTGAGGAATAGGGAAATGGGGGTTCTTTCTTGAGCACTGATGTCTTCATTTTGCAGGACTAGTAACATTAGTTTAGTTTAAAAGTCTCTGGGAATATCTACTCAGCTGAACCCTGAGTTTATCTTTAACGAGGCATAAATTGGTATTTCTACAAGCAGTAAAAGGTGTTGCTAATGTGAATTTAGTTTGACTGGGAGATTTCTGCCAGGTTAGTAATTTGATGTATTGTGAGGTTAGACCTCTAGAAAAGACAGTAATGAAAATAACTACTGAGAAATGACTGAATAAAAAGTTAAATTAAAAAATTAGAAGCTATCACATTGAAGAGAACTTGCCTTGAAAACATTTGGTCTTTCGGAGATGCATGCCAGCCATCCCAGGGAAGCTTCCCAGAGAATGCAGTAACACAGGCAATAAGGAGATTTTGCTAGAGAAATACCCACTTGTGAACTGTTCATGGGTATAAGAAAAATGGATCTGAGGTCTTGCCACCTGAGTTCCCTTCCTCTCCCTCAGAAGGTTATCAGCATGAAAACAGGAAATGAATTGGACACCATTAATAAAACATGAAGCCTTCATGTTCAAGTTCTGTGCTCTGTCGTTCAAGTGTAGAAGACACTGTGTGAGAAGGAAACAGAGGAGTCACATCCACAAGTTCATTTACTCTTTTTAACTACACGGCAAACTTTGGCTCAGACTTGGAACTAAAGCGTTCTTTTCTTTCCCCTGGATTTATTGAAAAGCTTTTAAACCCTCATATAGAAATCCTGAGGGACTGTTACTGAACTGTGAGTAGTCTTTCAGAACATAAAACATTCTCCTAATAGATTTCACCAATAATTAGATATTGCCAATGTTGGTTTTTACTCCGAAGTGTCTTTCACTGCGATGGAACATTTCAGACCTCATTTCCCTGCGCTTGCTGTTGGAGCTGTTTGCGTGGCACGGATTTTTTTCACTGTGATAGATGTCCTTTTTTTGCCAGTCATTTATGTTTGTGATTTAAGCAACATCCCAAGGTACACACCTCGCTCTCTTTTGGGGGCTCATTTTGCTAGAGGAGAATGTATGACTCAGCCATCTCATAAAAACGTTGTTTTTTCACCAAAGAACAAATTATCAGCCTCAAAGAATAGAGGCCTATATGATGGAGACTGAAAGACACCCCCGTACACACCTCCGGCACCACCACCTTTTCTGTCTGTACCTTAAAACCATCTCATGAAAGCTTATGGTCCCAGCAGCAATCCAAGGACAAGAGCCTGCCGACTTGTTAGGGAAAAAAATCATGGGAACAAAAGTAGAAGACCCGGTTCATCCAGACAAAGAGGCCTTCTGCAGCTGTAATAAAGGCTTGGTTTGCTCTATGGGGGAGTTTAATTGCAAAATATTTAGCATAGGTGAATCATAAGGAGCCTAACTATAGGAAGAGGTTAACCACAGTTGTAGGAAAGATTCATCTGAGGCTACAATAAACAAGTTTTTGGTGGGAAGGAACCAGAAGACTCTCCCCAGCTGTGGACAGACTCACTCCCGAAACTCAAAGGTCGAGTTGCGAGTCCAAAGCAGGAATTCTCCTCCTGGCCTTAGACAGTTCCTTTAGGAAGTAGCCAAGCAGAAGGTCAGGTGGAAAGATAAGATATTTATTGCTAGTGGGAATTTTTATCAGGCTGCTGTGGCTGGAACCACCAGTTCATCTCCCATAGGAGGCAGAGCTACCACAACTGTAAGTGCAACCTGGAGATTATTAGAACCTCCATATTTTTGAGCAAACTGTTATATTCTCGGTGTTAAATAAATATGGAAGCACTGCTTCCTGGATCCTCTCAGAAACTCTGAGATTTTAGGTCCAAATTCCTTCAATTACTTCCGTGCAGTCTACGAACTAACCCGTTTGCCAGATGTGCCTCTTGCTTCATTCCTGAAATGCAGAAGTAAGACCTCAGGCTGGGGGAGAAACCTGGACAGCGAGACAATCCGCAATCAGCAAACTTAAAAATGCCGAGTTACAGTTCAACTAAACATTTTTCTTCACTGCCATCTACAAGTTTGATGATAGGAAATTGGATTTGACTCATTACAATACAAAGGGGCAGTTCAGTAAATGTATATTCTCAGACAAAATCATTGGCCCACTAAGAGTAGAATTAGGTTTTCACTGAGGTTTTTGTTGCCATTTGGTTGACTTGTTTTTGTTGTCTGGCTCCATCCATAACAAGTGAAGCCAAGCTCTAATTCTCAACTCTTTGAAGTTATTCAGTCTCATGAGAGATAGGCCAGACAATTCATTGAAAAACAAAGTATTAGAGAGGCTGCTCCTAATTGCACAGAAGGTTCTATATTAACATTTCTACTTCAACACATTTTTTGTTACTTGGGGTTTAGGCCCTACTATTTGTTTCTCTACATTATTTCATCCATCCTACCCGGGAACTACCTTCTGTTTGAAGGCTGAGGTTATTGGAAGCAGAAATTATAAACATCTGTGATCAGTGAAGAATAATGAAGCTGAGGGCGGACTGTTTGGGATCAGCTGAGTGGAAGTGAGTGAACAGGATCGACTGAGTGGAAGTCTAACTGGATGTGTTCATGGAGGGATGCCTTGGTATGATTGAGGGAATGTGAGACAGAGCACGATTTATGGTGAGCAATCAGTACTGGAGCTGGAACAGGAGTCACTTAACTCAGATTAAAATACAACAGCACCTGGTGCTTGCTGCAAATACATTTTCCTGGAAAAAGGCAGTCACCCATCTAGAATGTTTTCTAAATAACACATCTCTGTTCTTTTTTAACTATTAGTATGTCAAATACCCAAGAGGTTTTTGCTGACAACGATGCCCTCATTACGTGAGCAGAGCCCGCTTGTTTTCCTGGCAGAGGCACTGAGCACCCAGGGCTCTTTGGAAGCCACGAGCAGAGACTGACCAGGGAGGGCTGGGCTGGACCCTGGGTCCTGCCAAAGCCTCGGAGCCAGGCTCTTTGCTGCAACTCATTCGTGGCAGCTTCCCTGCTAAGACTGCATCTGACTGCCATGTAAGTATTTCCCGTGACTAAGTTTTTAGCTCTTTCCCTTTTATGCCAGTCATTTTTATAGCTTTTTTTCCTTTCCTTGCATCTAGCCTAAACTTTCCCTTCCCTAGCTCCAGGTCAGTGCTTCTCATGCTGCTGCCTCCTGCCCCTCCCTCTCCTCATCCTGCTGCACATTCACCTTAACTGCAAGTTAATTAGGGACTGATCCTGTCCCCCGAGTCTTTGTTTCTCCAGACTGCGGCTTCAATTCTACCCTCCTGCAGCAAACGCCACTGAGATCTTCAGGTTTGGTCCTTTTGGGGCTGCACTTGCTGTTGCATCTAGTTCTCAGCACAAAGTTCTTTGATATTTTAATGTTGTAATGGCAGGAGACCCTGGTTAAGCAAAACCAGAACCGGCCTTCCCTCCCTCCCTCGGGGGTTTCAGGTTATTAACAGGGCTTTGCTCAGCTGAGCAACAGGGTTCCGTCAGGTCTCTGCCCACATTCCTGTCTTGCAGCTTGACAATTCTCATACTATTTTCAAAAGCAGGAACAAGGCAGCTGGTGTGATCCCAGCAGATCCTCAGCCCTCGTGGCCACTGATCTTCTGAAGTCAGAGGCTCACAAAATGCTGCCGTCCATCTCTGCACACCCCAAGATGACCTTGACACCGAGATGACCAAGGTGTCTGTGAACTAGATCCTCTGTGATCCACTTTGCATCCCACTAGTGGTGTGGCACAGCCACTGTGAGCCTGGACCCCACCTGCCAGCACGCCTGCTCTGTCCCTTGGGGACTTCTCTGCTCAGAGTCACCTGTTTTAAGTTCATTATGCCACACTAGATCAACTGTTTTACTGGAACAAAAATTAATTCCATCATCTGCAAAGTCAAGTGAAGAAGTCTTTTGGACTTGCTTGGCACAACTTACTTTTCATAAGCCTCTGTTCCACAGTACTTGTTAGACCTTATTCCCAGGTGTTTCACACTGTTTACTCCACTGTGTCTTGTGGAACTGATACCAGGGCAAATGATTTGCAATCTCTTGCTTCTCCCTTTCCTGGTCACCCTCACAAGCAGCAAAGTTGCTTTATGTGCTCATTGCAAACCCTCCAAAATTCATACTGGAGCGTTCCCCGTGCTGGGAATCCTGCCAGAGCTTCATCCCCATCCTGTGCCCCTCTTCTTGGTATGTGCCCTGCTCAAGTCACATCAGCAAAAGGCACCAGATCTGTGACACCACTCAGGAAGTGGCATTAGAGCCAGACAAAGAGTTTGGTGCTTTAGAATCAGGTCTTGGTTTGGGATCTTTTCGTCTGAAGGCCTCTGGCACTTTATGAGCCCTCCCTGAGTTTATAATCCTCTTTCAAGGTGCTGTAATAAAGCTCCTTTTGAGCTGGCTCAGCGTGTAGTCTGTGGTGGGTCTCTTGCACTGCGCACAGGTGTGCCCTGAGACCTGGACCGAGCATCACCTGGCTCACCTGGCGCCCATGGCAGAGGGGCTGCTGGGCTGTGCTGGGTGGGTCTGGCAGCGGCACCTGAAGGACTGAAAGCTTCATGTCCCAGATGCCACCTGCCATGAGCCCTGCTCTGCTGGAGCTGTGCAGCACCGAGCCTTTGTGCCTGGTAAGCAGACTGGGTGGCGAGGCTCAGGAGCGCAGAGACTGGGTGCAGTCCAAGACTTCCATGTCTGCAGCTGCAGCATAACCAAGAGAGGAAATCCAGGAGGCTCCATTCTCCCTGCTCCGCTTACAGCCTGGCCTCAGATGCTGTGGGGCAGCAGTCTGCCAGCACCAGGGAGAGGGCTGTGATCTGCTCTCTCTGTGTGCCCCAGGGTCAGTCCACCACAGCCACGTCCAGATCCTACTCTGTGGCATCTGGGCCCAGCTCCAGTCTGTGCTGAGGATGTTCTCTTCTGCCAGGGGTGCCAGGGGCTCAGCAGGGCCCCAGTCCCTGGGCAGAGCCTGTGGAGCAGAGCAGCGATCAGGGGTGTTTAAAAACATCTCCTTGGAGAACTTCTACCTGCTGCAATAAAAATTGTGCCCAACCACAGGAGAAGAGGTCATTGCTTGTGTCTTGGTTTACCCTATCTAGGGCAGTGGCCTGTCAGGGAGTTACTTGGGCATAATTTCTGGCATGATCTTGAGATATCTGGAACTGAAGGTCAGACTTCAGCATCTTCCAGACAATCCCAGTGGCGGAAAGTATCTGAGGAATCCCACAGACTCACGCCCAATTTTCAAGGCCAGCGTTTCTCCCAGCATACACAGCCCTGCCCAGGAGGCTAGCAGGGCTACATTATCTGCAGTTTGAATCTGGACATGAGGAGGCAGGTGCTGGGGAAAACAGGCAGGCACATGAGCAGTCAAAGGCAAGAGCAAGCGTTTCAGGTCTGCACACTCAGCACACTGCACCCCATCCAAGCTGGGCTGGGGATGTTGAAGAAAGGAAACAGGGAACACCAAGGATGTGTTGCAGGGCTTCTGCCAGGCTGAGCACGAGGCAACACCAGTGCCTGTATGAGAGACAGGCACATGAGAGGTGGGGAAGGGAACTTCTAACAGTGAGATTCAAGGATCGAGAGGAATAATATCGGGAAAAAACAAAGCATACTGGGCTGCAGTTCCTGAGTGCTGTGATGAGAGACCCTCTGCCCCCTCAGGGGCAGCCAAGGGAGCAGCAGCCCACCCCAGATAGAGTGTCCCTGTGGGTGCCTGGAGAGCTGGACTGGGACTGGCACCCCATGGGGCCTCTGCTTGTGTATGAGCCTTCCCCTTCCAGATGGAGTCTCAGCAAGGAGAAAGTTGATAGAATTTAAGTGGAGGACCTAAGGGCTGACCTGTGGTGGGAAGGGGCTCGGGCCATGGTCAGGAAATGTCAGGTGCACACCAGGGGAGGTGGTTCCTGCGCTGGGAGGTTCTGCCAGCACAAATCTCTTAATAGTCTTTGAGTCTCAGCAAGGCCTTAAAATCAATCAGGGGATTAACTAAGCAAAGCTGGTTTTGTGATACATGATCCAGCTTTGTGCAATTGGATCTAACGTCGCTCAGGCTCTCGCTGGTGATGGGGCTCACTCCTGTGCCACCCATGGCCGTGGGTCCAAGGAGGAATGGCAGCAGCTGGCAGGGAGCGGAGGAGCCCTGGCCAGGGCAGCTGGAGGACTGGGGTCCCACCACCGTGGTGTGACCTGCTCAGGAGCAGGGATGCCAGAGCATGGCAGCGCAGCAGGGCTTGTGCCAGCCTGTCACTTCCCTCTCACCAGTGTCTCCTCTTAACTCAGCGTTTCTCCCTGCAGAAGCTCTCTGAAGGTAACCTGAGCCACCAGCCCCTTCTCATGAGCTTTGTATGGCACCTGTGACACCTTTTTCTCCAGGAACAGGGGTGCATTGGGTTGTCCCTTTTCTCTTACGGTGGTGGCTCCCTGGCTTCAGGGCTGACCCTTCTGCCATGTGCCCTGGTAAGCCTCACCCACAGAGGACCCTCTTTAAGCTGCCACCAGGGAGGGAAATGGCAAGCCTCCCTTAAACACACACTCTGGCTCCTGGCAGATCAATACTTGAATTCGTTTGATGACAACAGCAGCAATCCACCCAGCTGACACCTGGCAGCGCCTGTTTCCAGCCAGGTGTAGGAGTGTTTGTGTAGCTTCTGACAAAGCAGTTCGCTTTCTCTCAAGCTGAAAGCTCCTGCTGGTGACAACACGTGCACGAGAGTTGGGCCATGTCCTGGCAGGACCTGAATCCCCCCCAACACACCGTGGCTGATCTGGATGCCACCACTGTACTTGCTAAGCAGTCACGACGCCAAAGTGATGTGAGGAGTCACAAAATATCCCCTCCAGAACCCAGCAGTCTCGCTTTTCTGGCAACATTCTCCTCTGCCCTCTTTTTTTCCCAGACACTTCTGCAGCCTGTGGACAGGTTGGTCGGGTGTTGGTGCAACATAACATGAAGTGATCCCTGGCTGCTGGGTTATCCCACTCCCTGTAACCATGCTGACTGGAGAGCCTCCCAGCTCCAGCCTGTCAGCCACCGGGAGCTCATCTATGCAAATCTGCTACAAGAAAATGAGGTCTATAAATAATGGACACCTTGGGCCAGCACGTCGGGACGAGGTAATCCATTGCCTTGCCTGAGATGTATCCGGCTATATTTCATGCTTCCATGTGAAAGTTACAAGGAATGAAAAGCACCCAGGACAAAACCCAGCCTGGGCTCGCCTTCTGACCTAAAAGAAAAAAAAAGAGTGGAGGTGAAATGTTCCTTAGCTGAAAGTGGAAGTATTGTGCAGGAAGAGAGCCCTTGGACTGGGCTGAGGGGTGCTGTGAGAAACAAACAGCTCTGCTGCTCCTGCCCACCTCCCCACTGGGTTGTTCAGAGGAAACGTGAGAAAGTTTATTGACATCATTTGCCCAGCAAAGGGATCGTTTAGGTCTTAACAAAACCCAAACTGTTCCTCAGTTTTGCTGTCTTTCCAAATGGAATGTATTTGCCCCACAACAGTCTCGACTCTTGGGAGGCACTTCTCTCCTGACAGCTGCTTTGGGTGGCCCAGCAGTCTTGGGAACACAGGCCACAGAAATCCAATTACATTATTCAATTCTTTTTCTGTTCTAGTTGATGAAGAATTTATACACCTGGAAAGTATTCAGAAATGCAATTCAAGGCTGATCTGGGGTATAGAACAGCATCCACAGGAGGCACAGCTCCATAGACTGTGATTCCTCACTGTGGGAAGATGTGACTGTGGGACAAAATGTAAGCAGTCTCCGGAGTCGTGAATAGCATGAAGAAGTCACCCAGAGGTGACTTGTTCACCGGCTCTGGTTCTTCAAACAGAAGAAGGTGGCTCTTTGCACAGTGTGCCATTTATCTGCAGAAATGTTTGCTGCAGAATGTTGTGCATGCTGAAGGTTTACATAAACAAAAGAAATAAATAAACTGGACAAAGTTTTGAAAGCAGAAAAAAAAGAGCTAGTGGCTATTGAATAACAAACCTCACTTGTGTCATGGGAGATTTCTCTCTGCGAGCTGCCAGGCCCTGGGACAGTGGTCTGGTGAGGCATCAGTGTGAGCTTTGTGCTGTCCTGACAGTGCTTCCTGTGCCTCTGCTGGCGGACAGGGTATCTGCTCTGACCTCCTACAGGCATTTGATGTTCTGCTCCTGTGCCTCTCCTCCTCTGTGGTTTCCATCCCCATCACCTTCTTCTAAGACTCACAGATTTAGTGTTACAATTAAATTCTGCACTGAATATATTTTTGCTTTGAAAAGCGTCCAGACAATTCTTTCTGAAAGCACCTCCTGGCTACCCATAGAGCTTTCTGAAAAGGATGAGCCTTTAGATAGGCTGGCAAGTCATATAAATAGTAAATACATGGTTCTGAGAATTGAAGTTTCCCTGGGAAGCCTGAATCTCTATTTCTGTGCTGGCTTGGTTATCAAATAGATGATTTACATCTTATTAGGTATTTCCATCTGTTGATAGAAAAGTATTCTATTGTATAATGTTCCTTTTGCTCCTGCTTCAGTTCTCACCGTTACCAGAAATGCTTTTCGGGCCCCCAGATCAGCCTGTTTAAATAATCAGCTCAGAGCAAGTGGCACTTTGGGGTACTCAGTGTGGTGGGTGAATTTGGTGGGTGCCTTGGCAGGGCCCCTTGCCCATGGAGCACAGGGCACCTGCCCCAGCCCTCCTGCCTCTTCTGAGAATGGCTTTTTCCAGGCTTGGATGCAATTTTTCAGCACATGTAAGTTTGTTCACTTTTGGCTAAGCTTGACCAAAGGACACAGTCTGGGTTTTCTACAGCTACCTACAGATGTTTGACCTTGCAGGCACTGAAGGATGGTGTCTGCAAACCCAGGTGCTCTCCCACCTTGCTGTCCCCAAGTTCCACTTGTCCATCTGCAGGTGGGCTGCTCTGCTTCTGGGAGGTGAACTGGAAAACAGCAGTGCCAATAGTAATCATTTGAACTCTTTAATTACTCACAAGTACCCTAGGATGCACCGCTTTGAGTGATCACTGGGCATAGATTATCCTTACATGTACCACAAAGAACTGGAAAATATTCACAGTCAAGTGAAACAGGGACTACTTTAACGAGTAAAACAAGGGAAGAGTGCTGACATGAGTGAAGAGAGGAGGGAAATACTGGGCTCAATGCCTGATTCCTAATCCCTAAACTGTCTTACTGTAGGATTGTGAAAGCAAGAAGGAATAAACCTAATACCACAGCTTCTTGCCATCAAGAAACTATGTATTAATACTGTACTGCTAAGGTAATTAACCAAATCAGGCTTAGTCCAGTGCTGAAAGGGATTTCTTCCCCCAGGGATAAGCAGATGTCTCAATCTAATTATCCAAGTTATTTAATCAGAACCAGAGGTCGGGTATCTAATGAAAATACTACCTGGTGTGGGGGGGAGCACTTGCAGCTCTGAGGAAGTGCAAGCAGAGGGGATATACAAGCTTCCACACCAGTGCAGCTTTTAATGTTCTGCCTTGTTACCATACATAACTTTAGGGCAGGAATTTGAAAGAAAAAAATGACTGGTGAAAAGACCACATTCTGGCAAAAGTCTCTTCCACTGCCTGGTATGGAAGGGAAATTCTTCTATAAATGTCATTGGTGCTCCACCCACAGTGCTGACACGGGAACAAACAGCTGTTTTGTCTGAGGCAGCTGATGGCTCTGTGTGACCGTTCTGTGAGCCTTGCCTCACCCAGATAAGAGCTGTCACAGGTGCCTAAACCTGCCCACAGTCCAATGGAGCCGACAGTGGGGGTGCAGCTGTGAGCAGGGCAGGAAGGTGCTCCCTGTGTTCTCAGGAACAGGCAGAGCCCCTGAACAGATGATTCTTGGGATATAAAGCAAGTGGGGCATCATTCCCTCTGGGAAGGCTGTGTTGCTATCACCAGCACCAGTGTGTGCTCTCACTAAGTCACAGGCTGAGACACATCCAAGCTGCTAAGGCAAGGTGGAAAGCAAATCTTCTGTGCTGCTGCTAAGAATTTTGTTGATAAGGTCATAAGAAATATTGACCCAAACAAGTGGGACTGGGGAGAAAAGAGTTCAGAACAGTAGTTAGAGTGAAGAGATGACACATCATTGCACCATGAGTGGAGAGAAAGACCGGATCCTGAGGGCCTGTTGACTGCAGTGGGAGTTTGATGGCCCACAGTGCAGCTAAACAAAATACAAGAAATACAAGCTGTGGCACAGATCAGCTCAGGTGAGACAGTCCTGGAACCAGTCTGAGAAGTGCTGGGCCCTTGCCAACGAGCTACTTGCAACACAAGGCAACAAAGAGAAATTTGACTTTGAACTCTGCTGTCCTACATCCAGAAGACCAGTTGCATTTTCATATGCTGTATAAATAATATAATTTCTTTTATCACCTTGTACCTATTCCACACCAAATACCCAAGCAATCTGCCTGTGAATAAAAAAGCAGCTACTTGTGCAGAGTGCAGGGAATTATGGCCTGAGAACCCATGCAAAGACATGTCTGTAGTGTTGCATCAGGTGATGGCATTTAGCTTGTCCTTGTAACAAAGCAGGACTCTCTCCTGCCTTGTCAACTGTGCAGACACAGACAACCAGCATTCAGTCCTCTGACTACTTTGAAACACAGATAGTTTATGAAAAGGAGATTGAGGAACAGTTCTTTTCTGAGGTTTTCCCACCTGCCAGCCTTGTGGAGCTGTCACTTGGTCTCTGCTTGTGAAGATTTTCTCTTGTAGTAGTGAGAGTGATAGCTGTCATTTCAGATGTGAGGATCTCTCTTTGAAAACTCAATTAAGCAAAGTCCCTTCAGCTTGGAAGGTGAATGGCTCAGGGTTTGCCTTTACGGGGAGCAGCAGAATGAAAGTTTGAGATCAGATAGGGGAACAAGGTTTTGATAGTAGCTCCAGAGCATGGCCACTGGGTCCATTGTCACTGGGACCAGCAGAAATCATTCCCTCCCAACAATGCATCTCCCTAAGGCAGGTGCTGATGGGGAAGACGGGCTGCGTTGGGAGGCACAGCCCTCCTGGCAGTGGCACTGAGTGTGGCCATGCTCCAGGCTGAAAGCAGACATGGAATTAATGTCTCTTCCCATCCAAGTCTGTGGAGAGCTTTTTACAGGCGTCAGTGGCAACAGGATCAGAGTAGAGTCTCAAGGCTCTTCCCCTGGAGCTTAGAGGAGTTTAATGGAAAAAAGTCTAAGTTGTAATTAATTGGCTTCTGCGTCTCCTGCAGGAAAGAGTTAATGAAGGCAAAGCTTGTCTGGCCAAGGGGCTGGTACGGCTCCAGTAGAGCTGTGACTCACAGATGGAACATCCTGCCAAAGCACCGAACAGGCTCCTCATCCTCAGCTCCTCCTGTCCCAACAGCAGTAGAGTGAATTGGTCCTGCTGGTCCATGGCTGGGAAGGTGTGTCCCTTACAGCACCTGCTCTTCCCACTCAGGTCAGTGCTGTTTGTTGGCACAAGAAAGCATTGTCTGCCAGGTATGACCTTACACATCCAGCTGTTATGGTGTTTCCATGGGGTAGACCCCTCGTAAGTGCTCTCTACAGGACTGAAGGAAGAGCAGGGCACGGGCAGAGTAGTCTGAAGGCTGGTGCCTGAGTCCTGTTCTCCAGAAGAACATAATCACCTGAGAAGTGAATTTCATTAAAAATGGATGTTTTCCTTCCTTCTGAACTCACTCTCTGCCTCAGTTATCACAAAAGGACTGATGACAGGTCACCAAAAGTGCAAGAATTATGACACCCTGACAGTGCAGGCAGAAGATGGGAAGGACTCTTGGTTTTGATAGTGAGCTAAATTATGCCACTTTGAATCCATACTAGCAAAGCATAAATATATGGATTAGCACCAGTATAGCAGATCAAAGCCTGAGGTGGAGAGTTTAAACAAGGCATAATTTGTAGTAACAACAAAATTACAGGGATTCATCCCTTTATCTCCCAACCCTTGCACCTCTGCCTTGCCACAAAGAGAATTCTTCTTCATCTGTACGTTTCTGAAAACATCCCAGGTTTGCTTCCCAAACCATGGCCTGTCAATATGGAAAGACCAGCTGTGGAACTGTGCATTGTTAGAGTAATCAGTGTGGAGTGGGGTGAGTAAAGGAACACACATGTCCTACACCAAATATTATTAGAAAATGTAAAAATGAACCATTCTCTGTTCAATTCCCCTTTCTCAGCTGTAGGTCTCTGCAGATTGCTGTGCTGGCTGCAGTCACTGCTCCCCAGCAGGGGCTGCGAGGGGCAAGCCCAGGAGAGTTCCTGAGCCTGGCCAGCTGCAGGGGTGGTGATTCCTGAATTCCCGTTACTGCACTCCAGTAAAATAGCGGCTGCTCCTGCTCCGTGTTCCAGCTGATATCAGACTGACAAGATCAAGTGACAGACACCACAACCATGGACACCTTTATCTCCTGAATGCATAATCTTCCATGATGAACCCCAGCCAAACTCACCCCCAGGTCTTATCTGTTCTAAGCTGAGTATTTATTCGAGTGGTTTTTCTATGTAAACTGCAAAGATGCTCATTAAATGGAAGTTTTAACCCAAAAGCTTCATTATTAAGGTGGAACTGAGCTGGGAACTGCAGTGGTGCCTAAACCAAACCAATGTAGAACACACCGAGTGGAATTACTGATCTTCTGTGTTATTTTGGGAAGAAACACTCAATGCCTGGGGCTGGCACAGTCCGGGGCTGAGCCCTCCTGTGAGCCCTGACCTCGCTCGGGGAATGAGTCTGGGTTTAAGGTGAACAGTTTTTCCGCAGAGAGAGGAGAGAATTCCCCGGGCTAAGGAAAGCAGAGCTCTTCGGGGGAGGCGGGCAGAGGGAGAAGGGGACACGGGACCCTGCCCGACCCCCGGCAAACCAGAGAAATCCCGTTTCCACACAGCGCCTGCAGCACCGCCACAGCTGGATGGCAACGCGGGAGCCTGGGGAGAGGACGAGCGTCGTGCACACGAAACTCCACAGAACCTGAATGCTGGCATTCAGCGAGGCTAAATACCAACATTTCTGTGCTGCTGTGTTCTCACTTATATTATAAATGCTAATCAAAGAGTTGGAAGTAAAAGGCACACACAGAGAATTCAGAATGCACAGGCAGCAAAGGCATTTCTCTAAAGTTGTAAATGAATTCTTCAGTGTTTTCCCTTTCTTACTTTGACTGAATCCAACATATATTTTACCCAACCACCAGACCTGCAAAACTGGGGCTTTACCAGACAAGGCCCAGAGCATTTTGTTCCTAAACAAGGGGTAGTTGCAAAGACAGGGTAAAAACAAAGAAGGTAAGAAATCAGTATCCAAAATTCGCGCTTCTGGATAACCAGCTTTTCAGAGACAGCTTGTTTTCCACAGTGAAGAACAGCTTGCTTTTTTTTTTTAATTCAGCCCCTTCAGCAACATTAACATGCTTGTTGCAGATCCATACCGTGTCGTACCTCTTATCTCAAGGACAGCACCTCGACAGCGAAATGCCGCATCCATCACATGAGAATATCAGCGACCGTCCAGTCATCTTGGATACAAATAAAACCACAACCCACCGGCTCCATGTCACTTCAGCTCCTCTCCAGAGCTCCTGTGTGCCCCTCCAAACATGAGTACGGGTTGTTTGTTTCAACACGGTGCTTACTGGACATGCAGGATGAACCAATATTGTATTTGTTGAGAAAAGGGCAGGAGGGCCGGGAGGGACACGACACAGAGAGACCCTGCAGTGCCACACACGTGCTCGGAATCATGCAGAGCCACTTGGAGAGGTGGGCATGTGCATGTGTTCATGTCTGTGCACACTCACAAACCCTGGTGGAGGTGCCGGAGGGTGAGGAGGGCTGGTGGGTTATCCCTGCTGCCTCCTGCGTGTGTTAATCCTGAAGGCTGTAGCGCATGTTGGTGGATGTGTGTGTGTGCATTTTACTTCCCTTTGTTTTGTTTGGTGCTTTTAATCCCCTGGGGCGTATCTCTGAGCTGAAGAACTTTGGAGCTGATATAGCTTTTTAAAGGGAGGATTATGTAAATGCATATTATGGGGCTTTCATAAATAGGGATTATTTGTCGAATACATTTGAGTGCTTCCTTTGGAGCCATTAAGGTCTGTTGTGTAAACAGGAATTTAGTGACTGCCTAATCTAAATTTCATTGATTCAATAAAAGATCACAACAGCATTTTTTGCATTCATTTTGGTCTTGTGAGAACATTTCTGGACAATTTTCCAATAATTACAGGACTGTATGTGACTAAAGCTAATCACAGTGAGCATACCTTACACATCTGTATTAACTGTCCTCCATCATTCATTCTCTAGTTCTCTTCCTCTCCAGTTTCATGGTTAAATTCACTGTCATCCCAGCCACTAACCTGTTAACTGTCACTCACTAAATTAAGAATTCTGCAAGTTTAGACGAGCAAAGCAAAAATAATATTCTGCCAAAAGGTATAGCCATACCAAATGTTGTAAAAATTTATTATCTGTCCTCTAGTCCTAGATGGAGGACATTTAGACAAAATGCTAAAAATTCTGGGAAATGCTGCCTCTCCTCAGGGCAATTTCACACTTACAGGTGGAGTCTACTCTGAGAAGAATTGACTCTTGGCCTCCTTTCAGCTGACAGGCAATGCCGGTGTCTTTCCTTGCTGCAGAAATGGTGCAGACCTCCTGTCCAATGTTTGATCCAGTTGTTTCAGCTGGTGCCTGAGACAGGCCCGGACACGAGCAGGAGACGGTTCACTTGGTGCAGGAGACAGAGATGTGACAGAGTTTTTTGGTGACTGGATGTCCTGACACGACATTGCCCCAGGTCACAGCCCCTCCCCAGGGCACAGCAAACTCCTGTGCCCTGTTTGCTGGTCGGGGGAGCACAGCACTGTATTGCCACAGCCCCCACAGAGCAGCCCAGCCTCCTCCTTATTCCAGCCCTGGGATCCAGCTGCATTAGGCAGGTTTTGATGCTGTCACAGTCACACAGAGAATGAATCATATCGAACATTGCCCATGGGGTTGTTTATTCCTTGAAGAGGGAATGGACTGCATGCCAATATCCCTGGCAAGGCATAATGAAGGAACTAGCTTTTGCTAGGAAACCTGGATGCCCTCCTACAGGGATTTGCTGGATGATACGGCTCTGAAAAAGCTGTGTAAAAATAAGAATACATATAATAAAAAATAAAAAAAAAGAAAAGGAAAGACACTTTCAACATACTGCAATCCTGGCAGGGTGTTTCAAGCTGCATGACTCCTCAGTCCCTGACCTCAGTGGAGAGAGGGACAGCAGGAACACAAATATGCATGTCCAGCTCTTGAAGTTAGTCCTTATACAGGCATCCTAATTCTCCCCATCCTCTTCACTTATGGGCAGCCTCCTCCTTTGCTTTTACCTCCTTCATGTTGTTTAATAAAAGAGAGAACTTTGCCACCTCGCTCTCCCTTCTGGAGTTGGGAGTTGCTGAGGAAGGTGTTCAATGGGAATTTCTCATCTTCCTCTGCTGTTTGCTGGTCCCAGTCTTTAAATTCTATTTTTATGAAGAAGAACAAGCCCAGAGCACAATCTGTGCAAAACATCTTGGTTTACAAAGATCATTTGACCAAGCATAAACCACACTACTGTGTAAATGGTCTGTGGTGGGGACCTCAGTTATCACACACAATGCGTTTTCTCCTTTGGTGACTTCTGAAATACATAAAACAGATGAAAGTTTGAAATGCAATCCAATCTTCAGCCTTTGGAAATGATTCATTCTATTAATGATTTACTGATTTACACATAGCTTATTTTGCATAAAGTTTGAGCTGGGCACATTTATTCATTGTGATTCCCTTAAAATGGATATAAATATCAAAAGCAATTGGCTACCAAAAATTTGAATATTATAGCACTGCATCATGGAGAGTTGACATGAATGACTCTAGGTCGGAAAAAATATACAGAAAATGCTTAACCAACTGTGATATTTTACAGCATGTCACTGAATCATCTGAAAGGGTTACATTCATTACAAACGTATGCAGTGTGTGCAAAGGATTCCTCAGGAAAAAAAGAAAGATAACATTATTCTCCTTATGAAACATGCTCCATGATCCATGGAACCCATCTCTCCTGCGAGGTCCAGCCCCTTTCTAGGGCTCTATACCTGAAAAGAGACACCGGATTCAGGGAAAGCAACCAATTACACATCATTCCACAGCCAAAAATGCACGTGTTCAATCCTAAACCTGTCCCCAAGGACAGCGTAAAGCCGAGCCCGCCAGCAGCAAGGTCTGTGGCTCTTGTAGCTGGGCTCTCTGTGATTCAGCAACACAAGGCCCAGCAGCTCCCCAGGCCCCTGCCGGGATGCTGAGCCCTCGCCACAGACCAGCACTCATCCTGTGGCTGATCCGGTTTGGCCCTTGGCTGCTGAAGGGCAGGAGCTGCTCCTGCCGGGCTGGGTGTTGCCACCCACCCACTGCGAGCCTGGAGGAGGAGACGGACCTTTCCAGCCCCGTGTGATCCCACCCGACCAGCCGGTGTGTGCCAAATGGGGGCGACCACAGGGTGGGTGTGGGGGCAGTGCCCTCGCCCTGCAGCACCAGGGGCTGGATCCACCACAGCCCACGGGGCTGTGGCTGCGCCGGGAGGGCACTGCAGGCACTGTGCTGCACACGCACTGCTGTGGGGTGTTGTAGCAGCCTGCTTGACCCCCCCGAGCCCAGAAGCCAACGCTGGTTCTTCTGTCTGCTGTCCCCATAGTCCAAGCATGTAGGGCTGGAGTCACCCGAGTCCAAGCCAGTGCTTTGATGCACCGAGGGGAGGGATGTGGCACACCTTCTCACGGTGAAAAGCCTTTCAGGAGTCTGCAGTTAATGTCCTTAACAGTGCGAGCCACCCTGCCCAGGCGGGGAGAGTGCAGGGCATCTGCGTGTGGCCATTGACATGTTACACTCGTACACATATTGATCTGGTGGTTCATTGTTCACCCAAGCCCTTGGCAAAGGTCGCTGTCTCTGCTCCCATTTTACAAATGGAGCACAGAGACGAAGATTAATTTTTAGAAGTGATTAATGTTCCTGGTGCCCACCCTGATTCACTTTGGGCTTCAAGCCCCAGCTGAAGTCTGGAGCTGGCTTAATTAAGGCATCCCTTGCCTCTCTCCCAGCACTGCCAGACACGTCTGTTGCTTGTTGTCACTGTCTTTTCCCACAAATTCCTCCACCCTTCATCCTATGCCAACCCTCAAACCGGCTCCGAGACTTGCCTCTGAGGCAGCACCCAAGACCCACATTCCCCCGCGATGCCCAACACAACCTCCAAACCCCCTCAAAATTCCTTGGCCCTACTGCGCGCTCACAAAGGGCATCTCCCACCTTCCCAGGGCGTTCCGAGTCCACCCAAAACATACCCAAAACTTTCCCCTGACCGCCCCCCAGGGCTTTATCACCACCCGCGAGCCCCTCCCGGCTCCCACAGTGGCTCAGGGCCGGCGGGAGGGCTGGACTCCCCACCAGCGCCCCGCATTCCCACCCACCCACCCCACGCGTGTCCGAGCGCCCC
>VWZF01003733.1:136842-165609 GCA_013396755.1 Sclerurus mexicanus | reverse complement strand
CACCTGCCGCCCATGTCCCCGCCGTCGGGGCAGCCGCTGCTCTACGCGCAGCCCTACGCGGGCATCAACGGGATGCTCGGCCCGCCCGCCCCGGCGCTGCACCACGGGCTGCGCGACCCGCTGGGCGCCGAGGAGGCGGCGGGGCACGAATTGGCGGCGTCGCCGCCGCCGCTGGGGCCGCCCGAGCCGTCGGATGAGGACGCGCCCAGCTCGGACGACCTGGAGCAGTTCGCCAAGCAGTTCAAGCAGCGGCGGATTAAGCTGGGCTTCACCCAGGCCGACGTGGGGCTGGCGCTGGGCACCCTGTACGGGAACGTGTTCTCGCAGACCACCATCTGCCGCTTCGAGGCNAAGATCGCGGCGCAGGGGAGGAAGCGCAAGAAGCGGACATCCATCGAGGTGGGCGTCAAGGGCGCCCTGGAGAANCATGTGCAAGCTGAAGCCGCTGCTCAACAAGTGGCTGGAGGAGACGGACTCCAGCACGGGCAGCCCCACCAACCTGGACAAGATCGCGGCGCAGGGGAGGAAGCGCAAGAAGCGGACATCCATCGAGGTGGGCGTCAAGGGCGCCCTGGAGAACCACTTCCTCAAGTGCCCCAAGCCCTCGGCGCACGAGATCACCTCCCTGGCGGACTCCCTGCAGCTGGAGAAGGAGGTGGTGCG
The DNA here is from genome assembly GCA_013396755.1 of Sclerurus mexicanus. Taxonomy (NCBI): domain Eukaryota; kingdom Metazoa; phylum Chordata; class Aves; order Passeriformes; family Furnariidae; genus Sclerurus; species Sclerurus mexicanus. The sequence continues at coordinate 164,946 of VWZF01003733.1, read as the reverse complement.
GGTCTGGTTCTGCAACCGGCGGCAGAAGGAGAAGCGGATGACGCCGGCCGGGGTCCCGCACCCCCCGATGGAGGACGTTTACGCACAGGCGGACACATCGCCGCTGCACCACGCTCTGCCCGGCGCCGTGCAGTGACTGCCCGGCCCCGACGGCGGCTCTGCGGGCGCGGGCGGCCCGGGGGGACGCGCTTTAATTTATTCTCAGACTGGCCCGGCCGCCCGCGCTCCGCGCCCCGCGCTCTATTTATTCGCCCGCCGGAGCCGCCGCGGCCGCCGCAGCAGTAGCCAAAGGTTTGCGATCTCTAATTTATTGCCCTCCTTGCGCGGCCCGGGGGGGCGGTGGAGCCCCCGGCCCGCCCCGGGAGGACGCTTCGACACCATTTCCCGGCCCGTCTCTATTTATTTCCAGCCGTGCGCGGAGCTCGCACCCTCCCGTTGGTGGGTTCGGTCCGGTCCTCATCCCCCTTGGGTTTCGATTGTTTTTTTTTTGTTTTGTTTTTGTTTTGGGTTTTTTGTTTGCTTTTTTTGTTTTGTTTGTATTCTTTATTGCAAAACCAATGTAGAACTGCGAGGGTACGTTTCTATTTATGTTATAGTAAATATTTTATTACTTACATAAACCATTTACCCAGGAACCGGTCTCGTGTCGTCTTTGCAGGCTGCGCGCCCGGACGGGGCCCCGGGGCCGGTGGCATTCCCTTTCACGGGGTCCCACCGAGCCCCGCGGTGTCCCCGGTCGCATCCAGCGGCGCTCGGCGGGGTTTGCGCTTTGCGGAGCCGCTGCGCTGCCCTGCTCCGCGCACCTTCCGCGGTCTTTTACTCATCCCGAACGTGACTCCCCGCAGAGTTGTGAGTGGAAAACAGTGGAAAACTTTCCCCTTCTGTGTAAGGCAGAGGTAGAACACGCACACCGGCGTTGCGAAGTAGATTCCGCTCAAGCCACGCTCTCGGGTTGTCTGGTTGTCACCAGCTTTCCCTTTCGTGGTACCATGCCCAAATGTTTTGTGGTTATGCCGAAAAAGGCTGAAAATTGAGTTTTTTGCAGTCCGAGTTCCTGGAAGAATGACCCTGCATCTCTACTTTAAACCTTCTCTTGCAGCATCAAGAAAAGTCGGATGTGGGGATTGTGTTTGCCTTTGCAGGTTCCTGGATTCCTGCGGGGTTTTGTGTGTTGGGAGAAGTTTTGAAATATGTGCCCATACAGAGCTCTTGCACTGATGAAATACTTTATTGAAATCTGGTAGTAAAGGACCAAATTCTTTCTTTTTAGTTGTCAGAGAATTTACTAATGTTCTCAGGCATCTGGCACTTGATAGTTTCCACACTTAACTCAGTACAAATCATGTGCTGTGAAAAGAGCAGCTTTAAAAGGGATTTTCCAGCAAAAGCACTGCATCCTGCATAGCAATTTGTGTGTACTTTTCTAATATATAGAAAAATTTCTAACATCTCAAATGTAACTTACTCTGAAAAATTTATACTTGAAAATTCTTGTCTTCACTGTGGTTTGATTTTGTTGCATTTTGTGCCTTGGGTGGGGGTGAATATTACTTGTCTAAGCAATGATGCATTTGCCATTGATAATGTTATAACTTATTGCATTCTCAATGTGTCTTAAAATGTAGCTATTCTACATCGGCTAATATAAGACTATCAAGTTCTCATTCAAAATTCTAGTAAACTGATTTCTGAGATTTTCAAATAAAGTCACTTTGAGCAGTTATTTCACCAAGTACTCTGTAAAGAAATGCTTCACTTTGTGATACAAACAAGCTAGCAAATTCTGGGGGTCAGGATATTAATAACTTCCCTTGGCATGCAGAGCATAATAAGAAATCTCACTTAGAGGATTCAGTGTATGTTTCACGCTTTTGTTACAGACTTAGCTTCCTTTTTTTGTAATGAGATTGGTTTTTATAGAAGAGCAGAGTATTGTAGGACTTTTGCAGAGATCCTGAATTCAAAAAGTTTTGCTGTTTTTACTGAATATTTACTGATTTCCAAATAGCTGAGCAGATATAGTAGCTTAGATGATACATTCCAGTAAAAAGGTAAGGGAGGATGATGATTCAAGGGTTTGAGTCAATGTATTATGATGGCATTTTAACTAATTTCCAACTCTGAAAATCTGTCCTTAGCTGTTCTCTTGTGTGCTCGCCACACATTTACCATTGTGTTTAGTGTTTGGTCATGCTGTAACTGCAACCTTTGCTTAAGAATTTCTGTGTGACAGCCAGGCTTTAAGGGAAGAAGAAACAAAATCATAAATGAACAACAGAGGGATTTTTGTTTGCTTTTTTCTTAAAAAAAACTAAACAACTCTTGTTTGCATTGAATGATTAATTGTGCTGCTTTTCTATACCAGGAGTTATTTCAGTAGCCTCTTCATTCTGAACTAACCTGGATGGCAAACAGGATTTATATTGATACTCAGAAGGGAAGGGTCAGTTTTCACATTGCGTTCTCCTAATGGATGAGATGTGCTGTGAGTGCTGGGGAGGACGAGCACCCTTGGGTTGTTCGGTGTGTCAGATTGTATAAGGCACTGGCAGCCCCACTGCATTAGCTCTTTCGTGCTGTTGAGCAGCAAAAATAAAATACTCTGTATATCTCATTTCTGCAGTGCCGCAGTGCTCAGCTCTTCTAAAAATCAAATGCCCCAAAGGTTTGCCTCTCTTAGAATAACTTGTTAGTTTTCCTGGTCAGGGATTAAATAGCAATTACTGGAGGGAGACTTTTTCTTTTTTTTTTTTTTTTAAGCTGGTTGTTTCTCACTAAGGTGAGAAGCGTGAGCTCATACTACTACATCAGTACTAAAGCACAGGGAAGGCAGGACTGTGGTGTTGGTACATTAAAGAAAAACAGATGTACAAAGACTTAATGCTCAAACCAAGTGAATAGTAAATATAGAAAGTGTAGATAAGGGACAGGAGTTATGCACATTGCCACTGGGATTGGGGTTTAGGTCTGTGCTCATGGGAAATCCTTGCTCTAACCCAGGATCAGTGCCTGGCCCCAGCAGATGCTCCTCAGAGCAGCTTTTGCTCTTGCATTCAGGCTGCGCTCAGTCCCACGGTGACACTGGGCTGTGCTCACCACGCTTGGGCAGGTGCTGCTCTGGCGTGTCATCCATCACCAGGGGCTGGGGTGTGCTGCTCACCTTGCCCACAGTTCGGAGGGGCTGGGGCCTGGCTGCTGACCTGGAGCTCACAGCTCAGGCTGGTGAGGGGAGAGGAGGTGGTGAGCAAGGGCTGTCTGGCCGGCTGGGGAGGTCAGCACCAAGGGAGCGCATCCCTGGTGTGGGCTCAGCCCTTCTGGGGCTCACAGAAGGGCACAAGCCGTGCTGTGCCACCCTCGCCGGGTTAGAGAGCCTGCCTGTGTGCTCTGGGCACGCGGGAGGGCAGCTGTGCATCCCAAATGCTGTCATCTTAAAAAATGGTCATTGGCGGTTTTAGGGCGCTGCTGTTTTCTGTAAGACAACACTCAGCAGGGCACCACTTTCCCTTTTTATTTTTAAAAAGATGGAGGGTTGCTGCTCAGCTTTCCTGCATGCTTGGGAAAAGACTGTGGTGCTCCCATATCCAACTTCTTTCCAGATTTCTTGTCTTAGACTATTACTGCTGCCACTTGCACGAGCAGGCAGTGCTTGCTGTATAACAACTGCAGAAGTGACTACAGCACAGCAGTTTGCCTGATGAGGCACAGTCACTCGTAATTAGTGATGCCGTGTTCATCTTACACTTTCCACTGAATCTGGTTTCTTCTGCCTGCTGCCCAGCCAGTGCTGGAGCCTGATGCCATCACAGTGCCACGATGTGACTGTCCCCTAACGAGCTAAAGCAGCTGTAATCTCTTTACGTGAAAATTCGGAGCATCAGTGTTCACACTGTGGCGTCTTGTTCCCAATTCTGCTCACCCCTGCTTGCTCTGTTTCCCAGAAGGAGAGATTTCAGCACTGTCTGGTTAAGCAAATCTTTTAATTCTGTGCTAATGTTGTTTGCATATATTTTGCTTTTATGCTGATTCTACCATTGGTCGGTTGGAGCTGGATCAGCCCCAGGACAGCTCAGAGTTGTCATTTCACAGGTACTGGAAGCAGGTTTGGATCCTGCCCCAGGGCAGAAGTCCACAAGTCGGGAAGTGCTCCTTCTGAGCTGCCTTGTTTTTTTTCTTACAGCTGGGTTGTTCGAAATGAGCACGTCCTGGCTGGTGACTTGGGAGCTGGTGCTTGTCGTGTGCTGAGCATGGGCACATGGCTCCTGTGGGCTTCTTCTCTCCTCTTCTCTGGGAGCACATCAGCTCCAGGCAGAGGCAGGAGCAAGCTGAGGTGGGGTGGGGGCTGTTCTGTCTTTAAAAAATGCTGCTAAATGTCCATAGATGACAGTGTCTGATCTCGCTGGGATTAATATTGCTGCTTGGGGAGACCTGGCCCAGCGCATCTTCCTGAAGTGGGAAGCTCCAAAGAGCAGGTTTTCTGCACGTTTACACCAGGGTAATGTGGGCTCTGAGCAGCAGCATCCCTGTTTCACAGGTATGTGCCTATGGAGGAAACACACGGGGAAGGAGCTCGTTAAAGTCCCTCACGTGAACCCCCACTGTGCATTGCTGAGCTGATTTATGGGTGTTCAGCTTTGCTCCCTCTCGTGATTTGTTGTGAGTGTAGGTGTGCATTCACAGCTCCTGCATGGGCACAGCACTAGAGGTACGGCCAGCTGCACTTGCTCAGGTGTTCTCCTGTGTTCTCCAAGGAAGCTCTGCCCACAGGAGTCCCCCCGGTGTCAGTCTGAACTAACAAGACCCAGCGTCCATGCCGTGCATGGGGATTACAAGGTTACAAAGGCAGCGTTAAAGCATATGATGCTGTACACAAGATCTAGCGTGCGTGTTAGATCAGACCTCATGAATATTTCATGCTCCTTGATATCACATTATTTTTGGTGTTGGGCAGATCAAGTGTTATTTCTTGTAAGCCTTGTGAAGGTGTTCTGGTTACATGGGTGGCCTGGCTCATACACTGCTGAGAGTACTTGCTGCAAAGAAGAACGCTGTTTGTGCCAAACTTTAAAGGCATTTCTTTATTTTCCTCTTTCCCACCTTTCTTCTGGAGCATTCTGCCTGATCAAGGCATCTGTGCAGCACCACCGGCACCCAGGTTCTGTTTCCCCCTGGCCATTGGCTTCTCTCAGCTCCACAGGGGCAATCTGCTTTCCATGACTACCAGGTTGTCTAGGGCCAAAATGCTCAGCAGTCACCGCAGCCACAGAACAGTGTTTCCTCCAGAATGTGTCCGAGCTGGCTCCTCTGTCAGCGTGTTTAAGCAAGGTGGATGGCTCTCTGAAGCCACTCGGCTCTCTCAGGAGCTGCACCTCAAACAGCTGCATCCTTCAAAGTAAAGGAATGAACAAGTGCACAGAAATCTTCTTGCAAATGTCATATATATACACAAGAGTTGCCAATTCCTCTGTGGAAATGGATCAGTAGATGGTATGAGAGAGCCAGTGGGCAAATAGGCATCTTTTCATTTCGCTGTTGTTGGTTGGGTTTCTTTGTTTTTGTGTTTTTTCTGTGGAAATTAGTCCTGGGTTTTTCATTACCTGGAGCTTGCTGTGTAGTAGTACCTCTCACACTAAAGGCTGTGCGACTTTGAGGTTATGCTGAATCATAAATTTGTAGCCAGACAAAACTCTGGGAAATTAATCTACACACTTGCAGGACTGGTTCTAAGGAGTCAGGCCATTATATCAGATGTCTTTATGTTTTGGGGGTTTTTTTAATATATGTTAAGTTTTAAACTGGAGATTTTTTCTCAGTCATGTTTAGAAAACCGGAGGAGTAGGCAGTGAGGGAGCTGTAGGACACGAGGACATCAGATGTGCTACAATGGAGACTTTCCTCTAAAATGCTGTTGGAGCTCCTAGATTTTACTCCCAGGTCCTCTGTTCATTTTCTTGAGGACTATAAGAAATGTTTTGGATTTTTTTCCCCCGTGTTTTTACTTCTCTTGAAGTGATACCATAAATCTTTCCTTAAGTCTCAAGGGTTAATTTGCATGGATTGCTGAGGGATCTCAGCAAAAAGAGCTGCAGCAGTGCGAGATGCACACGGTGAGGGATGCAGAGGGATTTCTCAGTCTCTCTGGTGGAAAGAACATTCCCGTGTGCCAGGCTGGGTGGTGCAAGCAGAGCAGCATGTGCTGCAGGGACCAAGGGCTGCTCCCCCTCTCACTGCTCTCTGTATGGATATGATTCTGACCCTGCTGCCCACGGCTGTGGAGAGCAGGACACGCTGCTCTGTGTGTCGAGGGTAAGTGCTGTGGAAGGGCATCACCCACTGCTGGAGTGCTCTGTGGGTGCTGTGGAGCTCCAGCTTGTGCCGGCGAGCGTGTCTCTGCAGCTCTGGCAGACTCATGGCCATGGTGTGGATCTGGCAGAGCTGTCTGGAGGAGCACTGACATGTTGAGGTGGCTGAATGTTGTCCCCTACCCTCACCCCTCCCAAGTGGTGCAGGTCAGGGTGCAATTGAATTTCTCTTCTTTAGGACCAAGGTCCCTGTCCCTTATGCCTTAGTGCCCTCTGCAGAGCTGGGAGTGCCAGGAGCTCGTGAATACTCAGCGTTCAGGATGGTTTTCATCACATCTTTTGCCATGCCTTGGCATGGGCTCAGGTGTCAGAGCACTTGGGAGCAAAGAGATGAAAACTCGCCAAACCTGACCTCACATCTTGGTTCCCTTGTCAGCCCCCCACGGTTCTCCTCCCCTTGATGAGTTCAGGCCTGCACTGCAGGGTCACAGGATGCAGTTTGGGCTCAGGGAGTGACTTGGACCTGACAGCTCGAACCTGCTTGTCCCAGAGCACTGTTCTCCACCTTCTGCCCAGGGCAGGGGCTGGCTCTGCCCCAAGGAGGGCTCTCTCCTCCCCAGCCCTGGCTTGGGGGGCAACCTCACAGGCTGGTCCAGCCTTGCAGGTGTTGGGGACAGGCACAGGTCAGTGTCATTAAGGGGGAGAGAACAGAATCAATACCTGGAGTGTTTGATATTCTGCCCAGTGGAACACTTGTTATGTCTTTAATTACTATTTCTAAAAGCACCATGGAACAGAAAGCAAAAGGCAGAAATAAATAGCAAGGGGTGATCAATTGGGCATGAAACCCTTGTTATTGATCACCTTTAACCTCTGCTTAAACTAATGACAGAGCTACCATTTAACTGTCCCCAGGCACAAAGCACATCAATTGTACAAGTGCCACATAAATCATGGTGGGCTGTGGCGCATTGTGAGTGGCCCCTGGGACCATCCTGCCCATGGGGAGGGCAGGGTCCCCCCAGGGCTGCAGGGGGGCACCACCAGGGCCAGGCACCCTCAGCAGGTGCGCTCAGGTGAGCTGCCACTCCCTGAACTGAGGTTTCACACAAAAAGGCTTCTGAGGGCAGTGCAGGGCTGTAGAAACGACAGTATTTCCCCTCCGTGCCTCTTTCCCCATGGAGCTACAAGATTTATGCTATCAAAGATCCCCGTGATGCCTGCTCCTGACCTCTGAATACCATGGCTGGGGCAGCACCACTGACACTGGGTGAGTTTGCAGGACGAAGGACAGACAGGACTCGGGTGAAACAACACACCTGTCTCAGCGAGTATTTGAAGCAGCAGAGTTTGGGGAAGCAGTGACATAGGCACAGGAAGGATCACCTTTTCCCATGTGCATTCACCTGGCTTCCTGACTCACCAACTGTGCTGGAATTGCCCATTCTTCTTGTTATAGGGGTAAAAAAATAAAAATCAAGATGTGCAATGGGCAGCAGAGTGAAGTCAGCACAGCCTTTGGAGATAACAACAATAATACTCATTAACATTCAATCTACAAATTATCCCTTGAAACCCCAGGCTGGAGATTTGCCAGTTTTTGACACACGGCGATGTTGCCTGATAAGTTTCCAGCACGGCAGCATTTCCAAGGCTGTGCTGGACATATGGCATCCCAGAGCCATCGGCTGCACGTCCTACCATGCACAGGGCAAGGGCTGTGCCTGCCTTTGGAGGGGAATGTTTGATTATCTTTAAAACAGGATGCCTCTTCTGCAAATTCAGTTCCCCAAAGAATTAGGAGGTGATCTTTTTCTTGGTGTTGCCTACTCTTTGTTTTGGTGAAAGCAGAGGGCTTTTGGGGCAGCTTTCAAAAAGCTGTTGGTTTCCAGAACTGACCTGGGGAGGGAAGTGGGAGGGAAAACCTCAGCATTTTGGAGGAGTCCCATGAGCAGCACGTCTGTCTGTTCATCCCTCCTCAAGTGCTCTCAGGATCACCCCTGTCTCTGCAAGAACAAGGAAAAGGTCCTGTCTTGTCTGCTGTTAAATGTGCTGCATGATGCTGAGCACATCCTCAGCCTGTGCCTGGCATGGCTCTGCACATCCCTGGAGGACTTGCTCAGGAGACCCTGGATTAATACACACTTTGCCTTTGTGCTGCCATTTTGAGGGTTTCTACTGAAACCTTAAAAATCATTTGGGTGTCCTCATCCATCAGCTATTGGAAACATTATTGATAATACAATCATTTCTCCTCTGGTCACTCTGTTTCACTTTTTTTTTTTTCCCCCTGCTGCGCATTCTGTAATTTGTCACTGCTGCTCCCCTGAAATGTTGAGAGATGATTGGATTCTGCCCAGGTGCAGCACGGGAGCATGGCAAAGTCCTCCTGCATCCCTCACCACCCACACCTAGAGCCAGGGCTGTGGCATGTGCCCACAGCTGAGGGACAGTCTGACACAGCCCTGGGGACACTGGGCAGGCTCGATGTCTCCTCAAGTTCTGGTCTGTGCCAGGGGGTCCCCACTCTGGAGTGTCACCCATTTGGGTCTCTGAAGAGCCTTGTCCCCTCAGCTCCAGGTACTTCACAGAGACCTGGATAATACATAGTTCCCCGGGCATGTCTGCTGACCCCAGAAACGGCACTGCAGTGGCAGAAGTGAGAGCCAGCAGGACTCCAGCTGGCATTGCCCCCACAGCCTCCAGGGATGGTGATTCCACCTCTGCCCTGGGACCCCTGTGCCAGGGCTTGTATTGATGCAGGCAGTGCTGCTGCCTCTCCATGAGGGAATAAGGCATAGGTACCATTACCTTTAGGGTGGCAATTAGCTCCCACTCTCTAGGGGCTCCTAAAGAATCTCAGAGCAGAGGGACAGTGAGTGCTGTCCCTCAGAACCCTTACTGGACCCTGCTCTTGCCACAGGGGACACCAGTGGCTGCTGGTCTGGCAGGGAGGGAGCATCTCGGTGCACAATAAAATCTTCCATGTCAGTCCAGAGGGGCAGAGCTCTCCCCACTGACAGCAGCTGCACTGAGAGCTTGGCATGGATTTGCATAGATGAAATGATTTCTCCTGCCATTCATTCAAGTCTTGCTGTCTGCCAGCTTCCCTGCTCCTCTCTGGAATCTGGGGTCCACACAGGGAGCATTCAGCCGACCACAGCTCTTTACTGAGCGTTGCTTTGCACAGATGTCCCCAAGCAATTCCATGAATTGTTGCTCTATAGTCACTAAGCTGTTTGGGAAAACATTTCAGATAACTGTCCTACGCATTGGGGTGACTGAATTAATGGCATTTGAATGGTCAAAAAGATAGTGTGAATTGGAAACAATGCTGTCCCTGTCACAGGCGGCAGGAGAATTCCAGCTGGTATTTTCATTGTTAATGAGCAAGCCCAGGGCGCTGTGTGGCCTCAGTACCTTGGAAGGGGCTGGAGAAATGCACAAACCAGCCCGTCACTTCCCCTTCTGGACTTTCCAAATGCCAGGGAAGGAATGCTTTTCAAACTGTCTTTCAGAGCTCCACAAGTGAGACACTGTACCTCGTCTGCGGGGAGGGAAGGAAAGGGACAGTGGTGATAATTGCCCAGGTGTGTGCTGCCAGAGAATGATGTTCACCACCCTTGGGTGCCAAGGTAGCACCTCTGCCCGAGGATGCCCCCAAAGGTGGGAGGAAACAGCCAGTGTGTCCTGTGCAGTGGCAGGCACTGCTCCAGGAGGTGCTTGGCAGTCAGGAGAGCTTTGCTGCATTTGGGCTTGGCAGAGCACAGCCATCCCAACCATACATCATCCAGAGGAACGGGCACTTGGGTAACACATTAGAATAATACATCATTAGAGCACTGTTGCTATGGTGATGTATTAGGGCAATACATCATTAGATACCTTCCACTGATGATGTATTAGTCCAAACGTGGCTCCTGCCAGCACCAGCACAAGGGCCACAGGGGAAGTCTTGTCTTTTTGCAGAAACTCTACCCTTTCCCTAAGGAAAAAAATCGCAGCATAATGGCTTCATTGAGGGGACATGGGGCAGGGACTGGCCCCTCTCTCTTTACTTGCTCCATGCTGGTCCTCATGCTGTTTTCTGGGGACCCACTACCTGCATTTTAGTGCAAGTGGGCAGAAGGACCTGCCAGTGCCTTCTGGGCAGAGGGACAGGATTGTCCCAGGCCCTGCTGAGCTACAGGGGCCAAGGCACTCGTGGGTATCTCCTGCATGGAGGGCGAGACCCTCTGGTCAGGAGGCTGCTCTGGGGCTGTGCTCCCCATGCCCATCACGCCATGGTCTCACACAGGGACTGGATCTGTAGGGAGCCAAACCACACGCCAAGGAAACTTGTCCTCTTCTGGTGCCCAGGCAGCCAAACATGCTGGTGTCGTGTGCTGGTACCCAGGCTCACGGCAGAGGAGACAGATGGACCCCAAATAGAGCCCAGGGCACGGGTGACTGCTGCTGCTCCCCTTCCCATGAGCAGCACTGTGTGCCATCAGCTGGGCTCAGTTCCCTTGGGATCATTTTTCCCATGCTCTTCCCCTCAGCCCTGGGGGAACCTGGCCCCAGCCTGGAATGGCACCAGAAAGTTGAGCCCAGGAGAGGTTCCTGCCAGCTGGGTCCTCGGCACCCCTGGAGTCTTTCAGAGCTGCACTCTTTTCAGCTCAGCGGGCTAAATAAATTGCTTCAGAGAGCAGATTGGGAAAGCAGGTTGCTTCCACTGCAAAGCATGCAGTGTGCATCAGATATAATTTGATTTTAATTAGTGGACAAGAAAGTAGCATAGTTAATAAAGTATGCATTGCCTTTTGCAGGGATGCCAGCGCTGAATGCCTGGGAAATGCAACTAAATCAGAAAGACCAGCACAAGGTGAGCCAAGGCTGACTGTGCCTGGGCAGTGACATTGCAAACAGAGTGCCAGGAGAGATCCTCAACCTTTGGGATGTGCCATGGTCATGATCACAACAGAAAAGCAGTTTGTGGAGCTCATGCTGTTATTTGGCATGGAGACACCCCAGCAGCCTCAGTCACTGTTGGGTGTCATCTGCACCCAGGGGCTTTTCATCTGGCTGCTGAGGAAGCACTGGCTCCCCTGCCCGCTCTGAGCTTAGGCACTGGGAAAGGTGCAGGTGCCCATTTCTTCCCTCCCTGACTTTTTCCTGTGCCTTGAGGGATCTCAGTGCCTGAACTCCTTCCTTCATAGGGGACAGCTGTGGCAGAGCTGCTCCTGGATATTCCCATCTCCAGCATGGCTTGGGGGACACAGGTTCACAAGCAGCCTTGGATGCAGCTGCTCATACACAGAAGCTTGTGTTTGGGCAGCAGGTCTTCTGGGCTCCGTTCCCAGCAGTGTGGGCTCGTGGTTAGACCACTTAAGAGCCAGGCTGCCCCCACATCACCCTGCAGATGCACACTTCCTTCCCCTGAAATCTCTGTGGGAGCAGAGTCTGCCCTGTGAGGGCAGAGGGGCAAGAATAAGAGGTTGGTTGTGCAGACTTGAAGTATGATAAATAATATCCCCTGGAACTGCCCTGCTGCTGCCTCCCAGCCATTACAACGATGTGTGAGACAGTTTAGGAAAGCAAGCCTGTGTGTGCCCTTGATGCCAATGCTTTTAAGGGTTCAGCATGCTGCCCTGCTCCCAGGCACCATCTGCAGTGCTCTAAGCCAGGGCTGCTTTTAGCTTCTCAATCAATTGGATTCAATTAAGTGATAACGTGAGCCTATGGGTAGAACAGTGATTGCTTATGCCTTAATCAGCACATTCTCCCCAGGTAGGGCAGAAGGGTTTGTGGCCCCCTGGGTGGGAGTTTGGAGTGCGATCTCCTGGTGAACCCTCTCCCACTGGGGCTCCTGGGAGAGGGGACAAGCTGTGGTGGGGCTGGCAGGAGCATCCACCCCGGGAGCCGGAGGTACTGTTATTTAAAGCACTGTTTTCACTCTGTCCTCAGTGTTCCCACCCTGACACATCTGGGAGCAAGTGTTTCAGGGAGGCTGTGGGCATCTTAGAGAAGCGGAGTTGGCCACAGGACGCACTGGGCACCTCAGCTCTCTGAGGCCAGACCTGGCTGTGAGGGATTTCAGACATCAATAAACATCACTGTCAAAAAGGACAGGAAAAGGTTGTTTATCAGCGAGCGGGCCAAAAAGCAGGATTGCAGCAGGGGTGACATGTGCTGCGGCCACGCTGCCAGGGCTGCATCCTGCGGTGGCTCCGAGGGGTCAGAGCCGGCGCTGCATCCCCACGCCATGGATCACCACGGCTCGGCTCTGCAGCCCCACGCCGTGCCTGGGGCCAGGCTGGTGCCACCAGCCATCACAGCAGCCCAGTGTTTCTCTCGCTTCCCCCAGTGCAATTAGGACTCTGTAGGAGTGACATCTCCTCGGAGCGAGCCAGGCTGAGGTTTCAGAGCTGGAGCAGCTGCCCTGTAGAGTTCCCACAACCAGGCTCGGGGAGCTGCTGTCTCTGTGCAGAGACCGGGGGCTCTTCATCTGCTGGGGCTGCAGGAAACGGGGGGTGTGTGTGTGTGTGTGACATGGGGGGACCTGGAGAACAGTGTTTTACAAAACAAGATCAGCCGAGGTTATTAATTTTCAAGATAGCACCAACAGGAGCTGCTGTTGAATTGTTGGTCGTTTTCTGGTGGCTGTAGTGAAGATGTTCACGTGCCGCATTCACCTGTGGCCTCGTGTACCTGCTGTGCTGCCACAGGTGATGCACGGGCAGTGCCAGGGCTGTGTGTGGGACTGGCTGCAGCCTGGTGGTTGGCAGAGCAGGATGCCCCAGCGCCACAGACCTGGGCTCGGGAGCGGTGCAGGGGACAGGCACAGGATGTCTGGTGGTGCTTCTGATGCCGGTGCTGTTCCCAGAGAAGCACATAATGCACCAAGGCCTCAGGGATGCCCTCAGCACATCCCTGGCACAGCTGGGAGGTTTTGCATCCTTGAGACCTGTCCTGACGCTACAGTTCAGGGTACAGCCCCAGTGCTCTACCCTCCCTCTCCCATCGCCTACCTCTGATTAGAGCCCTCAGAACAAACCTGCTAATGCCTTTCCCAAGCTCTCGCCCCCACACTTTTGCCATATAAATCACTATAATTAAAGTGTTTGGAAAATGCTTTGGGAGCCCAGACAAGCATCCCCACATGCTACACACCCAGCTCGGCAAGCCTGACTTCCTGCTGCACCCACCCTGCTGCCCCGGGCACTGCATCCCTTCCCTCCCAAAACACCCAGCAGGACAGGAGAGAGGACCGTTCCCAGGCTGTGCTCGCCCTAGGCTGCCCTGGGCTCAGCACCTGGCTGAGGCAGTGCACCGAGCAGAGAGGGGGCAGAGAGGTGAGACAGGACCCCTGGCAGCCCCTGGCACCATGAGACCATCTGTGCAGGGAGACAAGGGTACTGGGACTGCTGGGGGAACCACTGCTGTTCACACCCCTCTGTCACCAGCTCAGAGTGCTCTCCACTGGCTGCTGGCACCTGGGTGTGGAGAAACCCGGGGAGAAAGCCCCATCAAGAGGGCATGGAGGGCACAGCACACTCCACCTGGCACCAGCCCTTCTGCCAGTCACAGGGGAATGAGCCCCCAGGCCCATGCACAGCCCCCTTCTCGCCCATGCGGAGGAGGCAGCGGAGGTGAGCCTGGTGGAGCAGGCACAGCTGGTAGAGCCTGGACAGGAGGGCAGGGCTGCTCAGGGGACTGGCAAAGCCTGCCAGGATGGCCTGGGCACCATGATGTGGTCACAGCTTCACCCCCCCAGCACAGCTCCATGGGGCAGGAGCAGGTCCTGTCCTGCCCTGAACCGAGGCACGAGGAGCCCAAGAGGTTTTGGCCCATCTGTTTAACTTGGAGCAGAACAGTCCTCCAGGAGCCGGTGCAAGCCACCACCTGGGGAAGAAAAGCCATTTTTCAAGCCATGGGCAGCAACATCCATGAAACATTAATTTTTAACTGTGGGCCCCTGGAGTGAAGATCAAAGCAATTACGTGAGGAGACAAAGGCAAAAGCAAAGGGAAGGAGTGGAGCAGCAGGCGAGGAGACCAGAGTTGCCTGTGTGGCAGCAACGTGGGCATGCAGTGGCTCTCACGAGCCCCAGGATGGGGCCAAGCAGGCACAGTGGCCCAAGCAGAGCAGTTCCTGGCAAGGGGGGGGTCGTCCCTGGACCAACCATCACCTGGTGGCCTGACCCCCTCCTAGCCTTCCTCCAATGACCCCCTGTGACCACAGGTCTCTGCCTGGACTCCTCCAATCGGTCCCTTCCCGTTTTGTCTCCTTCTCTCCAACTGTGCTCAACAGGCACCAGCTGTGCCCTGTGCCAGGAATATTTGAGTCACCCGGGCTTTCCTGTTTGTTCCCCAGAGCCCCACTGCTCCCCAGGTGCCAGCCTGCAGCGAGGGCACCTTCGCACCCGGCACCCCAGACTCCGCAGCTGGTTGAGGGTGGGGAGCCAAACTCCGTGGCCTCTCCCCAGGGTTCAGCTCCAGAGGCAGTGCCAGATCTCCTCCAGCCCTGTGCTGGCTGGCAGTACCTCGTGGCTGGGCTGCAGGCAGAACCTTCTGGCAATCGGCTGCTGCCCCAGTGGTGCCAGGTGATCACCCCAGCCCCTGCCCACCTGCACCAGGATGGCTGTGCCGGGGCACTGCTGAATCCCCTGCACCTTTACACTCCCCCTCTGCTTTCCCAAGCACTCAACAAGACCGAGACCCTCACGTGAGGGTCTGAGACTGTCCTTGAGCAGCAGCCATGGGGGGCATTTCACAGGCTGACAGAGCCTATGGCCATGAGAAGGTCTGTGGTTTGCTGCCACTTTTCCTTCCCCAGCAGGGAGGGTTCGGCAGCCCCGCTCTCTGTGCAGACAGAGCTCAGCCCTGCTCCCAGCTCCTACTCAGCATGTATTTTTCACCTTTTAATGAAAGCAGCTGAACTGTCTGAAGTTGCCTCTCAACTCTTCTCTGGGGCTTGCATTGCCAAGAAATGATTGACGCATTTAATAGAGGCAGTGGGTGCAGAGGAATTTGGCAGGAGCCCAGGCTCATGATCCACTGCCGTTCCTGCTCAGGTTTTCTGAGCTCCTGCTCTCCCAGAACACGCTGTCCTAAGCGAGGGTGCTGCACTCTGGGCAGCTGTGAGCTCAGAAGCCCTGGGAACAGGGCAGGGTCTGAGCCGTGGGGATGTGGGGGGAAAGGCTTGGGGCAGGGAGGGGTGTGCAGGGGCTGTGGCACATAGCCCTGAGCACAGGCTTGGGAAGCCGAGCTTCTCTCAGTGCCCTTTTGGTTTTTCTACTGCTTTGAGCTGTGAGGAGTTTGTCCCCACACTGGGGGTGAATATGTACAGCGTACTTGGCCTGGTTTTACATATACACGCTCCTGTGTGAACCTGCATGTGAGAGGGGGTTTTTTCTTACATTTCCTGGAGAGAAACCCCTCTGCCCACGCCATGCATGGACTAGTTTGGGACCAGCCCACACAGACTGCATTCAGCACACACACCTGTGCATGCATGCTCCTAAACACATGTGCACACGTATGTGCTCAGGCACACATGCAGGTGTTCATCCTGCTCCATGTCCTGCACCCGGGAGCTGGCACGGGCCCTGTGACACCCACAGGGGGATGCAGGTGTCACTCAGAAGAAACCCATCACTTGGCAGGAAGGAACAGTCGCTACAGCCTCCCCTCTGCACGGGAACGCTGTCAGACAACTCCAAGGTTTTGGCCAGTGCCAAAGGTTTTCCTCTCTGCAGCCTTCTGGGAGGTATCAGAGGGTGACCCTTGGCCATCCCCTAAGCTCAGGAGCAGGGTTAGGAACAAAGGAACAAAGCCGCCTGTCAGCGCCTGACCACGGGGGCTGACCTCAGTTTAGTTTTGTCCCATTGAAAGGCACCAGGAAGGCAGTGCTAATATCACTAATATCTCTCCCTTGGGTATTTTCAGAGGGACACCCATTCCACATATCCCTAGAGAGTGATTTCCAGGAGCATGCTAGATAATGGGTTTCTTGTGCATTCACTGTGTACATCGCTCATCCCCTGGAGCTTCCCTTCTGCAGATATAAAGGGCAATTTGTAGAGCTTACAGAGGCTTATGAAAATATCATTGTGAAAGGGTGACATAAGCACCTGAACAGAAAAGAATGGAAAATATTTGTCTCATTAACCAGAGTCCTGTTTCCTCTTCCTTGTGCCTTCTTCCCATAGGAGGGTAACAGTCATTTATGATCATGTGTGGAAAGAAAAGCCTCGCTCCTCGGAGGGTGTGCTGGTTTCTGCGAAGCCGCTGAGGCCAGCTCATGCTCTGAGGGCTGGCAGCGAGCATGCCTGGTGCTCAGAGGCATGGCACATTCCTGCAAATAACACCAAAAGAGCAGCATTATCCCAAAGCGGCACAGCCTGAGCCCCGTTTGTGTGGCCACAGTCAGTGTGGGCTGCGACACAGCGCGGGCTATTAGCATGTAATGAGCACAACAATTACTCTGTAAGGGGGAGAAAGGGTTAGGGCCAGGCAGAGTTTTAAGAATAAAGGCTTGTTTGGGAGAATTATTCACTGGGTCCCTGCTGTAGGTGGACGGCAGCAGATTAGAAGGAAACATTATCTCTCAGGGCAAGTTCAGAAGGACAAATGAAGCCAAACTGGCACGGGATGAGAGTCTCAATACATTATTCTCTTTGCTCTACAAATCTGTGAGAACAAAGTGCTCTGTGTAAATGCTCACCAGGGCCTTTTCTACCCCTGTAGGACCACAAAAGTTCAGCATGAGACGAAGGGCCACGTGTTGGCTATTAGTCCACTACAAAGACCATTTGAGTTTAGAATTTAGAGTCTCATAAAAACATTATTGTCTACATCCCAGGACATTTGTTTGTTAGGGCAACATGGGCTGGAGAAATGAGCCCCTCTGCACAGCTGTGTGCCTCAGCACCTCAGGGGCTGCCCCCCAGCCTGGCCTCACCCTGAGGACAGTCCCTGAGCCTCAGCCTCAGCCCCAGTCCTGTCATCTCGGAAGGTGAAGAAGGATTGTTGCCCTAAAGAACACTTGGCCTGACATGTTTTTTTTTGTGGCAGGAGGTTGCACCTTGCCCAGGGGCCTCTCACCCAACGTGGAGTGCAGTAGAGGTGCCCTGAAGCCTCCATTGACATTTCTGGCTCTGCTCTGCTCACATGTAGATTGTATGTTCACCAGGTTTGAGGCAAGGAAGAAGTTTATGTCCAAGTGAAAATGCCAAGGACCATAGAGGTCTTGACTCCCTCTGCCTCAGGGCTCACAGTTTGGCTCTCAGGAACACCCAGGCATCTTTCTCCTCAGCACTTCTCTGCCATCAGGAAGCCCTGGGCTGGGGTGACCCTCCTTCCTGAGGCTGTCGTGGCTCAGCCTGCCCAGGACTGACATGCCAAAACCCAGCTAGAGCTTCTGGACTTGGCCTCAGTTCCCTGAGTGAGGCGCAGTGGATGGCAGCACGCGGGCGATCAGAACACAGGATCTGACAGTCCCTCCTGGACTTGCAGCCTGGAATAAACAAAATTGTGGACAAGCATTCACGAGTACATCTATGACACTTCTGGGTTGTAAGCTGCTTGCTGCCTTCCTGGTTTAGAACGATTTTGACAGAAAGCATCCATATGATTTTGATATAGTTAAGCCCATGGCCAGGCTTTATAAGACGCTTGGCAATCTGTGGGACAGTTTTTAGAAGCATTTTGTTTTGCATTTGGATTGTCTTCCAGCTAACAAGATGATCAGCTTTGGGCTTAGTCAGTAGCGGGAGGAAGGTTTTAAGGACTTTTGCAGCAGGAGACGAGGGACTCAGCAGGGCCACCCCAGGTCTGTGGCTGCCCCAGGATGCTGCCAGGAGCTGCAGGCACAGACACAGTTCAGAGCAATCTGCATCCCCCTCAGACCTGTTTGTCCTCCCAGCCCTCCAAGGCAGCCAGCACAGAGCAGCCACTGCTTCCTCCAACTGCACAAGGAGCATGTGCTTTTAAAAAGGCTAAAATAAAGGTGGAATATATTATCTATTCACAAAGTCATTGTAAATATTAAAGAGCCCATGAGGGGAAATGTCTCTGATGATGTCTTTTCAGGAGTGTGGGAGAAAAATCCGTGCAAAGGCACTACTGAGGGGTATGGTCAAAAGGCAAGAGATGCTTTGAACTTGTTCAAAGCCACAGGGTCAGCAGTCTGCCTGGGACTGCAGCGGGGAGCAGCTGCCCACCTCTCCTCGGAGTCAGCTAAAAGGTCACTTCAGCAGATCCACAATTTAAATAAAGGAAAGTAAATCCCAGAGAGAGCTATTTGGAAATGAAAGGCATCAAAGGTGAGATAGATGCGTGAGTGGCAGAGGGCCTGGAGAGCTCTGGCTTAGGGAGAGAGTGTCTGTGCAGTGCAGGGAGAGGACAGGTACCCCAGGTGCTTCTGAGGGGTGCACCAGCAAGCGCCTGCACCCCAGCAGGGATGAAAAGGGGGCCCCACGCCCCTGTCCTTGGGGCACAGGGCACCCTGGGCACTGGGAGCCCCTCCTGCCCTGCTCCACCAGTGCACCCGGGGCTGTGGAATCACATCCCTGCTGCCACGATGGGTATCACACACAGCCAAGCAGAAAGAGGAATCTCTGGAGGGGCTGACACCTGGGAGAGAGTCGTGGCTTTGGGAGACTCATCTCCTCTGCTCCCGAGCTGCCCCAGGGAAGGACAGCGGGTCATTAAAAACTCTGAGGAGATACTTTGATTGGAAAGGCAGGCAAAGCAAGGAGGTCCATGGTGTTATGTAATGCAGCTCTGTTGAAACAGTGCAGGAAAGTTGCCTTGTGCCAATAAATCAGGCAGTGGCCACGGAGGAGCAGATGTGAATCACACCTTGCTTCATATGCCCTGCAGTGTTTTCACTTATTGTTCCAGTTTTAAAGATTAATGGCACTCAGAGATGAGTATTATCTACGCTTCCATTTCATACTCGTTATCAGAAGAGCTTTTTTCAGCATAATTAGCATGGATCAAATTTTCCAAGTGACGTGGCAGACTTGCTGCTGTTCCTTGGCTGCTGAGGATGCCTGGGACATCCCACTGCTGCTACTGGGCATGCTGGACCCCAAGTCCCCACAGCACACTGTAATCGTGGAGGGAGAAGGGGCACTACCGAGGTGGCAGCTGCTGCAGCCCAGAAACTGGGATTCCCTGACCTCCTGGACTGCCAGGAACCCCCCTGTCCTGACACAGCATCCCTGCAGAGTGCGAGGGGCTGACGGCCTCTCCGCTCCTAAAGAGGAGGGGAGGAGGTTCTGACTGTGGTGGGTAGAGCAGGGGCAGGTGCTGGTGCCCACCACCCTGGGCAGCAGCATCCCTGAAGCCCCAGTGCTGGGGCACAGGCAGATCTCTGCTCTGGGCTGCTTCACGTTATGTGGGCGCTGGTGCTCAGCAGGAGATCAGGTCATGGAGTAGTTGATGCCTGGAGGAGCAACGGAGGTGGGTTCCCTGGAGCAGGAGCCCAGCCTGGCTGTGGGGCAGGAGGGTTGGGAGAGGGCAGGGGTGGCATGGGAGGGCTGGAGGAGGTGGTGGCTGGGGAAGGGAAACCTGCTGGTGTCTTTCAGGGCTTGTCTGGGACTGCCAGTGCGAGCATGGGGTTTGTGCACCACTGTCTGTGCTGTGCCCCTCCAGGTCTCTGTGTGAGGGGTGCAGCGACCTGAGCCAGGGCTGGGGGCAAGGGGGGATGTGTCTGCCTGCAGGGGGGGCATTGGTGGGGAGCAGGTGGGCTGTGGGTGCCTGTGAGGGGCTGCCACTGGTCTGGAGGAGCCCAGGGAGCACAGTGCTGAACTTCCCTGCTACATCCGATCAATCCACGATCATTTCTATCATGAAGATAAACTGGCCATTGTTGCCAAAAATAAATGTTAGTGTTCCAAATCCACACTTCAATAGCACCAGCTCATTAGAGATGCATATCATTTGGCTCCAGTCCCACACCTTCCAGCTCGTTATAAATATGCAGTTGCTGCTGGCTCTACCCCAATCATCTCTGCAATCAGAGCTTTTAATTAGGTTAATTAAATTGTATCAAACCTCGCAGGGACGCAGTTCACTGATGCTGATGAGGCAGCCAAAACAGACCTTAACTCTAGCTCTAATGAAGGCCCTGCTGCAGCTAATGACAATGCATAATAAATTAGTGCTTCCCTAGAAAGGTGCATCGGGGCTTGTGCTTCGGTAAATGATGATCTATATGCACTAACTCACTATTGCAGTCTTTAGGTCTGCCAAGCCAGGGACGTCCTGGGAATATGTTCACACTAAATAATGGGCTCCTGCCTGCTCAAAGCGCTGCTGCTCACCTGGGTTCTCTCAGGGCACTAACAGCTTCAGGTACAGAACTGTGAGACAACAAAGCAAATATTTGCCTCTTTCACCTTCCCCAGCACTGGGTCCCCTCTTGATGCCTGGCATCTCCCAACAGAGGTGAGAGCAGGTACTTATTTACTTGAAACCCTCTGTAATGGAATTTGGGCAGGAACACTCTGTTTGCAGGGAACTGGGTGGCTGTGTCCAAGCATCTGGCAGTGGGAACAGGGACTTCAGGGGTTTGCAGCCCCCGTGCTGCTGCTAACTGGGTGGGGAAAGGTCCAGGTGGCCAAGGAGCCTGTGGAACACAGAAGTTTAGGGCAGCCGTGCTGAGCAGCAATTAGTCATTCCTGATTTACATCCTGCTCTTTCTGCTCCCTGCTGTGAAGCTCCTCAGGCTCCAGTGGAGGAACTCCACCGCCCTTTTCTCCTTGATGCCCTTGGGCAAGACACCTCAGCAGAAGCTGGCTGTAGGGTCCTAGTGACAGCAGGGCCAGGGCAGCCAGTCCTGCAGCTGGAGACCACCGTCCCATTGGTGACCCCAGAACAGCAGCACCTGGAGGGCTCACGGTGAGTGGGAGAGAACTCGCGGTGCAGCACCCGTGAGGAGTGGGATGGGTGGGATCAGAGTCTCCTCTGCTGAAACAACAGGGCACGGGGGGCCTCCAGAGGCTCTGTGGGTCCCTCTGGCTGGCACAGCGCATGGCCATCGATGCAGACCCTGCAGTGGCTGTCCTGGGGGGCTCCCAGGCCACCCCCAGCATATCAGCTTCTATTGCCATGCCCCAGGGATGGGGAAAGAGATCCCACTGTGGTCTGCAGTCTGGTTCAGGCTCAGAATATGAGGCCTACAGGAAACCACCTGAGCAGCCTAAGGGCTGGTGATGGTTCTCCTCCTAGTAAAATATATTGTGGCAGCTGCCTAGAGATGATCCTGCTAGTGTTTTAATGTAGTCTGCTATTAACTTTTATAGACAGTCATTATCAATTAAGTTCTTCAGCTTGAACAAGGAATTACATGAAATTATTATACGGCACAATATTATTCTGAGTCACCTGAAACCCGAGCTGTGAATCTGTGGGGTATTTTGATATCTACATGATATCTGTATCTCTCAAGTTGCCCAGGATCTCCTTGCTAAAGAACCTGTTGGTTCAGCCTTTGATGCTATAATTATCACAAACAAAAAATAGCTGTGGGCAGTTTCTCGTGGCCTTCCCCATGAGGGCCCAGCTAGAGGATGGCAGATCCCACCGATGTCTCCCTTCAAATCCTGTGCTGGGGACAAGTGGGATGAGTGTTTGGTTCAGTCATAAGGTATTGGCTCTTCCCAGACCCTTGCAGAAACATTTCAGTGCTTTAGGATGAGGAAACCAAGCTAAAAGTTTTGGGGGTCAAACCAAGAGCAAGGTCTTGGAGAAGGTGGGTTTTTTCCTCAGATGCAAGTGGGAGCTCTGCAGGGCAGCAGGTTTGAGTCAGCCCTAAGGTAAAAGGTAGAAATTCAGAGATCAGCACCCACCAAATCCTTCACCATTGCAGGCAGGAGTAGGTGAAACATGCTCGTGCATGAGAGCTGGCACTTCCTTTCAGTCTGTTGTAGCCACAGGATGATAAGCCACTCCGCAGCCCATAGGATTTGTACCCAGGCTTTGGTGGTCAGGGTCCAGCCAGAAGCCTGCTCAATGTGACACCACAGACATAACAGTGCTCAGGCTTCCCTTTGTTAAGACACTCAGTTTCCCAGGGAATAGTAACAGGGAGCAGGCACCATTTCTGCTCCCCAGATCCCACACAGTGAACACGAGGCTGTGTGTCCTGCTGGGAGCTCAGTGGACACCACTGCCCCCACGACGAGCAGTGTGGCCTCAACCAGTGACCGCTCAAAGCCTCACAACTGCCCGCTGCATCCTACAGAACCTCACTGCTTACTGGGAAGAGATGCCTCTCTTCCAGGGACTGGGTCACTTGTGCCCATCCCAGCACTGGGATGGAGGCTCACAAAGCACCATCTGGCCAGGCTGTTGCCTTTCGATCCCTGCCACAGCGATTCCTTCAGAATTCCCAGCAGAATTCCTCCTCCTCCTTCCCATCCTTCCCAGTAAAGCTCTCGATACAGGCAGAATTATTGAAGGACGAGGATCAAACATTTATCCATTTAAATCTCAGCCCAAAACAGAGAATTCCCTCCGCAGACCCCAGGCAGGCACCCCGAGGTGGGCTTTAAAACGATTGAAATGCCCCAAAACACAGAGGTCGGTGGGGTGGGTTTTTGGGGGGACCCCGCTCCCCCGACCCGGTCCCGCTGCGGGGCGTTGGCGCCCCCTGCCGGCCGGGCCCGGCCAGCGCCTCCCGCCGTTTCCAGCGCTTTTCCCGTTTTTCCCCCCTTTTTTTCACGGAAAAGGGCTCTGCTTGTGTTTTGTTCCCGTGAGGAAGGACGATGCGAAGCACGTTTTACCTCCCCGGTCAGCCGGCGGTCTGCAGCGAGCCCACACGGTCCGGATCCCGCAGGGATGTTTCCCTGGGAACATTCACCCCACAGTTGTTGCCAATCTGAGCAATCTGGAAAGCTCCGAGGTGGGAAGGGCCTGGAAAGTGCATCTTTTTCTTCTTACCCCGGTGCAGACAATGTGCTTATTGTTGGCAATGACAGTGGAGAGAGGCAGGAAAAGGAATGCTCACGCCACTCCAGGACACTCAGGATGTGTCTGCACTGCAACCAGCACATGGAAAACGCAGGGGGCAAACCCTTATCCCACACTTGGCTGCTGCACTGTCTCCCCCTACACAAAACTTTGGTATTTTATTGAACTGAGGCAACTCTGGAGGCACAGCACAGGCACACAAGGGAGCAGTGGGAAAATGACAGAGACTGGGAGGTGCTGGGGGAGCGACTACAGAGTGATTCACCTTTAACCTGCTTCAAAAGACAGCTGGAAAAGCTGAGCAGAACTCTCACGGGTTTGGGCAGGTTGTGGTCACCCTCAGAGCTGATGGTGACAGTCTCCAAGCACCTCCTATCCCTGGGCTGTGCCCAACCCACCTCCCCCACACTCCACTCTGACCTTGACTGCTCACAGATTGTTTATGGTGCAACTCACTGGGACACTCAGGCACCTCTCATGGCTTCCCACTGTAAATACCAAAAGAACAAACTCTGATTTATTAATCAATTAGTTAGATACAACACCTTATGGCTACAACAGGCCCACAGTAATTTGTTTCAACAAAGTGCTGGGCTGCAGAGAAAAGCAGGCTGGCACCAGCCCTGCTCTGAGGGAGAAGCCTCCTCCTTTCTGAGCAAAGACTGTAACAATTATTCCATGGAATGGCTAACGCTTCCGCTGAAACTTGAATTTGTAAATAGCTGGACCAGTTGTTGTCTCTTTCTTCACCTTTACTTTATGAGTTTTGTCCTGGAAAAGAGAAGAACAAATATTTGCTGGCATGCAAAAAATCCCCCACTTATCCCTACATAAATCAGGAAGCCTCTGTCTGGGTCTGACCATTAGTGAAAAATGCACCATTTAGGAGGGAATTATAATTTTATCTGCTCTTTTCCCCTTCAGGCTGTCAGGCACAACTTGGTTTGCTCACAAGCACCAGTGAACAGGAGTCTCCCATTGAGACAAGTAATTTTTGTGGTTATTTGGATTTTTAAGAGCTTATCCTAACCTACAGAAATGGTTCCCTGACTCTGACTCCTGAAAGTATTCATTTAGCGCTTGCGATATGGTGACAAGTGTTTTGGAGAAGACTTGTGAGCCCAACTTCACAGTTGATTCTTTGCCCTTGCTGACAAGGTGAGACTTGGACTAGCAGATATAATTTACTGGAATGCTTCATTTCCTTGCTTTTTCCATACTAAAAGAGGATCACTTATCTTTAGGAATTCTCTGGAAGTGTCACTATAAAACCAGAATGAAGAAATATATACAACATATACAATACCAGCCCAAATGACCTTAACAGAACAGACTTGCAGAACCAGAACCAAATCCCTCACCAGGAGATCTTTCCGTGTCTGGATTTTCTGTGAGATGACAAACATGGTCTTCTCTCTCTCGATGCGCTGCCTCAGGAGGTCATACTGGTTCTTCCTCTGCTGGGCTAATTTCTAGAGATAAAAAAATAAAGCTGTATTAAGACAGAGATGAACAAGACACCATGGTCTAAATCTGGATTTCAATGTCAAGCACAAGAGAACATTAAACTCCCTAATGAAAACCACTTTATCCAGGGAGGGAGGGAAAAATAAAAGAAGGACAGACCAGAGAGCAATTCCTGAAGTGCTCAGGGACTGCAGAGGCCCCTCAAAATGCAACTTGTTGGGTCACGTTTGCCTAATGAGAGTAGATGGCTTTCCCAGAGCAGAAATGGTATTACTGCAGGTGTGATTTAAGTAATTAAATTAAGGAGAACAGATCCCAACATGCTTAAAATATGACTCAGACATTTAGAAGAGAAAACTTGTCAGTCTATGACTTGTCCAACTGCTTTACTGACAAGCCAAACTGAGACAGCTGGCATGAGGAAAGGGACCACAGGGTGATTGTTATCTGACATCTGAGTCAGAAAAAACAGGTTACAAATTTACCAGTCGGCAATTTTAAGACAACTATTTTTACCCTACACACACCAGCTTATACTCAGAGACTGTCCAATGGATCTGAACTAACTGAACAGTATGTACAGCCTTAAAGCTGAGTGTAGCTACTTCTAAGACAAAAGTGCTGATGGCATAAGCCATTCATGATGAAGAATCATGAAACAATCCAAATTAAGAAAACTAGGAAGTGAGACTATAGCTTAAATGGCTTTAAGAAGGAAAGGAGGGAGACAAATCTCAAGCCACTTTGACTCAGAACAAAACTGAAAAAGACTGTTAGATCAGAAATGCAGCAACAGAGATATCTGTGTTGGAACAAACTTCTTCAAATACCTCTTCAAGTGTGCAAGGGGCTTGGGGAAGGTATGGGGAAAACTGCCTAATCAGATCCCCACCACTCTGTTCTGGCCTCTACATGACAACTTGTGATATAAAACCCACCATGGACTGGGATGCACTGAAAGAGTTCTCTGTATCAGCCCAGATCTGACTGCAGGCTCCAGGCACTTGGTGATTCAGTGCCTCGTGTCACCAATAAAAGTTTTAACACAACAGAACAATTTTGTTCTCCTCCACAACGGTGCAATGAATCCTGTCTAGTGCTTTTTATATAAGAGATGTATGAAGAGCTCTGTAACACAAACAGTGGCAGTACCTTTAGGTGGGCAGGATCAGTAGCTCCCTTCAGTGTCTCTCTCTGCAGTGTTGCAATGGTTGGTCGGTTGTACACTCTGTCTACGAGCTCGGGAACGGTGTCCAGGTGAGTGGCAATATCAAACTCCTGGACTATAAATAAAATGAAAACAAATTAAGAATAAACTCCCATGGACTCCTCTGCTCAGCAAAACTCCCATACATGTCGCTACAGCCAGCAACAGGAGCCCCAGCAGAACTGACATTTCAGCTAGTAACCAGAAGGGATTTCTAGAGCACCTGAATTCTTATTGCTGCAAAAAGAGAAGTCTCCTGTGCCAGCCCCATCCAAGCCTCACCTTCGCGCTCGGTGTCCACAAAGAACAGGTGCCGGGCCGGGGCGCTCCCCGCCGCGTCCAGCAGGTGGAGCTCTGCCTTCAGCCGCTCAATTTTCTGCGGAAAGCCCAAAGTTTGGCCAAATTGGGAGCGAGGAAAATCAAGTCTTCCCCCTCCAGGACATGTCTGTCTATTCCTTGAGGCTATAAACACCTGAACTCCTCCTTCCTTTTTAGGTCTTTGAAAACACATCTAGTCCATATTTAGGACGTGTCTTCACGAGCTTTCCAGGCAGGTCACAGCAATTCCTGCTGTTACCCATCCAAAACGCACATAGCCACCTGAAGAACTGAGCCCTCTGTATGGCAAAGGGGAATGATTGCCACGGAACCACCAGCAAAAGCATGAAGGCATGTTCAAAGCTGGCTTTCTTTGATTTTTTTAATCTGCAGTGATGATTTGATTCTGATTTGTGCATCAACATCAGAGCACACATTTTCAGAAGAGGATCATATTTCCATGGACTGCCTCCCTATCATATTCCAACAACACACTTAAGATTGTTATCCTGAACTGGGAGACCTCACTCTCTACAATTTCCTGACAGAAGGATGGGGCCAAGTGGGTGTCAGTCACTTCCCTCAGGTAACAAGTGACAGGAAAAGAGTAAATGGCCTCAAGATGTGCCAGAGGAGCTTCAGGCTGGGTATTTTCAAGGAAAATTTCTTCCCTGAAAGGGTGGTCAGGCAGTGGACCAGGCTGACCAGGGAAGGGTCCAAAAAGCATGTGACTGGAGGGCAACACAGCAGTGCTGGGTATACAGTTGGACTTGATGATCTGAAGAAGATTTTTCAACCTCAGTGATTCCATGATTTCCTCATAAACATGCAAAGCAGGAGTACATGTTTAATGTCTGAAAGCTACATAAAAATCACCGTGTTTTATAATTATGCACAGTGTAATTTTTGATATTCATTACACCTTTAGGTTTTATATCTATAGATCTATCTATATCCAGCACTTCACTGACATTTCTATTGTCCTTCCCAGTATTGTACAAATCACATTTCACTCAACAAACACATTAGCCAACAATGAGAACAACACCGTAAAAAAGTATTCTGAGAAAACTAGAAAACACTAAAAAAGTGAGTTATTACCTTGGCTTCTGCCACTCTTTTCATTTCTACATATCTAATATCCTGCGTCCTCATCAATTTCACCTGCTCCGGGGTCACTTCTTCCTTTGGCCGCTTTATTACATGGACTCCATCCTACAACCAGACAAATACAGCACTTACCAACAGCCCATCCCACCTGCAGTGCACTGTGGGGCCTGATAATGACACCAGAAGAACTTCTTTGTCCTTTGCCCCTCATTCCCTTCAAAGCCTTCCACAGGCACCAAACCGCTTTTGCTAATTTACCTTCTGATTCATAAATTAAAACCAAAACAAGATGGAGGGTGGGAAAAATGCTACTTAGAGCAACAGAGCATCATCCTGCTTGAGGACAACAGGGCTTCTCACCTTCAGCTCTGAGCGTATCATTTTGAAGTAGAACTCATCGGGGTTCTTGTCCAGAGCTTTCTTCTGCAGCGCCCTGAGGGCATTCTGCTTCTTGTGGTAGTCACTGGAGAAGGGAAAAAAAAACAACAACATTGAGGAGTTGTTCAAACAACAGTCTGGAGTTGTGTGTGTTCACAACCCCGGTGAGGGGCTGAGTCCTTTTCCCCAGCGATGCTCGGAGCCCGGAGACAGCTCGGGGGAAAGGAGGGCCAGAGAGGCCACACTCACTGTGCACGGAGCCGGTAGTCCTTCTTCTTCTCCAGCAAGCCCAGCTTGGCCCGGGAGGAGGGCTATGGAGAGACAGGGGCGTGAGGGGACATGGGGGGGACTGTGGGGACAT
>VWZF01003733.1:108649-134115 GCA_013396755.1 Sclerurus mexicanus | reverse complement strand
TGCTGTTCTTCCAGGGGATCCCAGCGTGGCTTTGGGAAAAGGCTCCTCCAAGCCTTGCTTTGTGTGCCTGTGTTAGACAAAGACTCGGAAGTCACAGTTTGGATCTCGCATTAAAAAGCAGCTCAGGATCTTTGCAAATTTTTGTTTTTTTTTTTTTTTTTTTTCCTTTTTGTTTGCAGCGCAGTTGTGTTTCGGGTCGTGTTTTCCTGCAGGTAGCGTCTTTAATGTTCTCTTTATCCGCTTCCAGTTCTGAACGTGTAGTTGCATTAATCACTTTGCGTCTCCCCTGAGAACTCGGTGGAGATTTTGGATACACGTCCCGGTTAGCCTGGGCAGAGCGTGGTGGGAGGAATTTCCACAGACTCACAGCACAAAGGGGTGCTGGGGTTATGGATCCTCACAGGGCAGGATTTCATACTGAGGTCTCTGTGGTTAAATCTGAATTTGCTACGTTTACTCTTTCCCAGCTTAGAAAACCATAAAGAAAGTGGAAAACCTATTCCGGGGGCAGAGGGAAGGGCAAAGCTCTGGTGGATGCAGCACAGGCCTCTAGGGAAGAGTGTAGGGAGATTCCTTCTGCTTTTCTGACTCCTCTACCAAGCATTGGAAATCTGTGGCTCTCCTGGCTGCCCAGGTGTTGGAGCCGCCACATTTCCCTAATTTCCTTTCACAATGTGTGGGTTAACTTCCTGATCAGGCAGGACAGCAGGAAAGGGGAAGTCTGACACTTCTCCTGTCTTATTTTTGTGCCATCCTCTTTCCTTTCCCTAGAATGGAGACCATATGGTTCTCTTGCTTTTCTTGCTGGCCACTTCCTTGGAGGCACTGAGTTGTCAGCAGTAGGTTCATTCTTACCCAGCTCGGTCTGTAATTTTGTGCACTTCTAAGAACGGTGGCATAGCATAGGAGACAAAAATATAGGTGATATTGTTAGTTGTGGGCAGTAATTATAGCAGATGCTCCAAAGCAAAAGGTACGTTTTGGAAAAAGAACTCCTTAAACCTGTGCATAGGGAGTGGTGCACCCTCCACTGAAGGCAGGGTGGAGTTCAGAAATAGCCAGAATTCCCCAGCAGGAAGCCCTGTGAGCTCTTCCATGGTGCAGAGTTTGCTGGTCAATCGATTTCCAAGGGATACGAGCTCGGTGATGTTCTTTTCTGGTTTTGGACCTAGCAGCTTTAAGACTGAGGTGAACCCCTAACTGATGGAGCCAGAACAAACTTCTCTGCAGGCAGGTTACCAAAATTCCCAGTGTTTTGGAAGCGCTGGGTTCTGTTCACAGCCAGGACTTGCTCTGTTGCTTGCTGGGTGAGGTAAGATGCTCTCTGCTGTGTTCCTAATTGTGGCTGAGCTGGTGCTGTTACATGGCTGGTGTTTGAAATACCAGCAAGAAGATGGAACAAATTGATTACTCAGTGATTCCCCCTGAACCAGCTCCCTGGCAAAGGACTTCTGTGGTCATTGCACCACTGATACAAAAGATTTTCTTGGTGGCCCATCAGGCTCTTGATTGATGTCTGTGGGGTTTTTGCTGCCCATAGCTTGCATGAGGCTGTGCTTGAAGAGCCCCAGTTGCAGCAGTAGCCTCAGGAGAGAGACAGGAGTTAAACCTTTTTGCTCTGCTTCACCTGTTTTGTGATCAAGAAGGTGTTTACAGAAAACTGGGGGCTGGCTGGTCTCAATAAAAACCAAACCTCTTAACTGGACAAACAGCTTCATAATTCCTTGTAATTGCTGAAGTAAGAAACTTTCTCCTCCGGTGTTCAGTACTCAGTTGCCCTGGTTGGCATGGGCTGTTCTCAGTGCCCAGGTG
The DNA here is from genome assembly GCA_013396755.1 of Sclerurus mexicanus. Taxonomy (NCBI): domain Eukaryota; kingdom Metazoa; phylum Chordata; class Aves; order Passeriformes; family Furnariidae; genus Sclerurus; species Sclerurus mexicanus. Next base: position 132,303 of record VWZF01003733.1, on the reverse strand, counting down.
CTCTGGCAGGAAGGTGTTGTTTGCAGTTTTGCTCAGGGAGCAAGCGGCTACACCTCATTCCTCAGGGAACTTTGGCTGCTTATGCTGAAATAGGTGAAATTTCTGTGGCCAAACTGGAAAAATTCAGAACTTGGCAGCGTTTTGCCTCTGTGATGTCATGAAAATCAATTTAAACGTTTTACTCCATAAAAATAAGAAACAAAGGGTGGACAGCCCTAACCCTGGATACCAGCTGTATCTCGGAAAGAGAGAAGACCAGTTGTTAAGGCAGAGAAACTTTACCAGTAGTATTTAACCTTCAGATCAGTACCGAGAGTTTAGGGTCACTTTTACAGTGAGTGTGAGGGCTGGGAGGGTGCAGACAGAGGGGCTCAGCTGCATAGGCTGTGCTGGTTTCAGGGCTCCCATGGCTCTGGCTGCTCTCTGGAAGCTGCTTGCATGGGCACTGTCCTGCTGGCACTCACCAGTGAGGAGGGGGTACTTCCCACCAAGGCTGTGCTGTGGGTACTGGACTCTGTCGACTCAGAAGTGGCGGAAAGGAAAATGCTCCATTCTGTGGAGATGTAGTTGGTGGGAAAAGTCCTTGGTCTTTGTTTCTTCTCTTCCTTCCGTTTTGCTCTGGTTTTGCCAGGTGTAAAATACAATTGTCAGCTGTTTACAGGGAGGGGGAGTGTCAGTTTTCCTGTCGAAGAAAATATCAAGGGTCTGATTGTGAAAGGAAAGGGGAAATGGAAGAATGCTGCATGGCTTCCACCTTCCTGTATTTCACCCCAGCAGAACTGCCTCTGCTCAGTGACCACTTTGTGTCTGTTGGTGGTTGCTAAATGGAGAGCAGTTTTAACAAGTGATTCTGCCCTTACTCACAGAGGCCCACTAGGAGGATAACATTACTCTGGGAAGAATCAGAAAGACGTCCATCAGGGCTAAATTAATAGTTAATCAAGAGTTATTTAGAAATGTCTTGACGCAGAACCCAAATAGCAATGCAATAAAAATTCTGAAATTTATGTTCTTCTTCTTCTTAGTGCAGTCTGACTTTGGCTTGATTTGGCCTGTGGTCAGCTGACTGTTAACATTAACTCATTTCATTTTTTTACTTGCCTCTGAATATATTACTGTAGTTTGTCCCAGGCTTGCAAGCTGCAGAATTCTTTTATGTGAAGTATTTGGAACTTCTCAAATCCAAAAAAAGTATTATTAAATCAGCAGCATGGATAAATATTAACTCTGGACCCTTCTGATTGGTTTCATTGCCAGAACGAGAGTTTGTTGATGTTTATGCCCAACCTGCCCAGTGCCAGTTCTGTTCAGGAATATAAATTATCTTCCAGCACCAACTTGATGCTGATGCCAAGGACATGGATCTTGACTGCTTCCTAACTTAGCTTTGAATGTCTGAGCTGTGAGGAATGTGCTGTATCTAACCTGGAGCTGTTGGCAGCCACCAGTGTCATTAATCCAGTGAGTGGAGAAGCCAGCGCAGGTGACTGGACAGCTGGAGCTGTTTTCTCTACACACAAGTGGCAAAGGGACCTCTGAATAGCTCAAGGAAATGCTTGGTGTTGTTGGACCAGTCACAGATCTGCTTCCCTAGTGCTTCCTTCAGCACATGTTACACTTGACCCTGCCAGCGCTACACGCCAATAGGAGTCAAGTCATTGTCCCCAGTGGCAGATTAAACTGCTTGGCCATTGTTGAGAGTCCAAGATTTTCCTCTCTCACCCTGCTTGGATGTGCAGCCAAAGTAAACATGAGCTAATAAAAACTGTAGAGATAACACATGCAGGCTAGTTATGGACTAACTGTAGCACAAAGATGTGCAAGTTCTGCTGGCAGCTTTTCTGCTTTAGTGTTGGAGCTCAATTACCTGAAAAAGAGGCAGTATGGATCAGGTATCACTTCCTTTCTATTACAATAGGGGAACTGTATTTATGTGTATCCTTGGAATAAGAAAGGCATCTGTTAGGCTGCTGAGGATCTAGTGCCTGCCTTGAAAGGTACTTCCCCACCTGAAAGCTGGAAGTCCTGTGGCAGTCTGTGAAGCTTTAGAATGCTCTCCTGTATTTCCCTACAGTCCGTTTCCTTGTTGGCAATAAATGCGTTTTCAGTTGAATTTTTGACTTGCTCAGCTCATAGCCTGAGAAGGCAAATGCTGTAAAGTAACCCTGAGATCCATAGTCTGCTGGGGGGTGGAAGGAGGTGAGGTATCTGCATGGCTCTTCCGAGTGCCTCAGGTTATGGTAAAGTGAAGAACGAGATTGGGAGGGGATCAAAAATCTTCCTGTGCGTGGAGCCACTGTGGAGTGCTGTTGAACACTTGTGTTATAGAAGGTGCTGCAGTGAATAGCTGGAGACGTCTGTAATTGTTTGGGAATAAAGGTGCTTTAAGTGCCTGTATGTTGCCAGCACACATAATCATGTGTGTCTGGAGAGGGCTGACCCGCTGAAGTCCTTCTGCAGTGGCTTTCTTTGCTTTCCCTTTTCTGAGGCTTTTGTCTCTGGAGGGACACTGTGGTCCTGCACCCTGTCCTTCAGCCCCTTCTGCAGTGGAATGGCCAGTGGTGAGCAAAAGGCTGGGGAAGAACTGAGTGCTGAGATACAGCATTAAAGGATTAATGGCTGCTGGGCAATTACTGCCATAAATGATGCAGTCAAGTCCAAATCTAGGAACAGCTTTTCTTCTTTCATCGCAAGCCAGTCGTGGCTCATGCTGACAGCACACCTGGAAATGAGGTAACCGAATGCTCTGCCCACATTGTTCAGATCTGCTGGGGCTTGGGCACAGGCGTAGCATGTGTTTTCCCTGCTCCTGGGCAACCTTTGTTCTCCTGCAGCCAGGAAGTCTCACTGATGAGATGAGACAAGACAGGGTGCTTCTGTTCCTTTCTCGAGGAGGACGCTGCGAATCCACCTGTGGCGTGACTTCCCTGAGAAATTCCCTTTCCAGATGTGGAGATCTTGCTGCTATTGAAGTATGAGACGGAAACGCTTCCAGTGCTGCCCGAACATGTTATTTAGGTCAGTTGCAAAGAAGATGGCAACGTGAATCAGAGGAGGAGTTGGAAGAGAAGGAAAGTCATTAGACAGCACTTTGACATCCCCTGCCAATGCGGGGGTTTTCTCTGCCAGGTTAGAGCACATATTCATTGTCTTGTGCGCTCAGGAAACTCCTGGGACTGAGGAGCTGGACTGGCAATGAATGAGAGGGCTGCAAAGACAAACCTTGCCTTTATCACTGTGTATCAGCACCTAGTTCCTGGTGTATGAGCTAATTTCTCTTTCAGAGAGGGAAGGAGCAAGGTCTTATCCCTCTGGAAAACAAGATATATCACAATCATGGCTCTGACTGCATTCATTTTGGGTGAACAAGTCTCCAAGAGATGCTTTTGTGGAGGCACCGTCATCATGGTGGTGGTGGAACACTGGCCAGAGCAGCTCAGGGGGATGTTCCCTGGTGATTGGCACATCAAGCCTGGCACGGGGAATACAGCAGAGCCAGTGGCCTGGGTGCCCTGGGACACTGCTGGGCTGAAGGGCTGTCAGTGATGGTGGGAAACCTCTGAAAATGTCCCTGGGCAGCCCTGCCCTGCGCTCTGTTTCTCTTCCCAGAGGAAGCAGCCTGAATTTACCCATTGCTCTGTAGAGACCTGTAGGCTAAAACAAATTATTTTTACACAGTAGAAAACATTGGGACCAACCTTAACTGATGAAGCAATTTGCCAGCTTTTAGCCTCAAGGTCCCTCATCCCTTAGGGCTTTCCAGCGTAATGGCTTGGGTTGGTTTCCCAGAAAGATTCTCTTGGATATGTGCTGTTGGCAATGCTCTGGCTCATTACTAGCCATTTTATTTTTCCAAGAGCCAGCCAGCTCTCGTTAGCTTCGTTCTCACAGTATTGTTTTCTTTCTAGAAGAAGCTTTTGCTGGCTCTCCTGAACTATCGCATGGGAATTGCTTACTAGCTTAGATTTTTTTTTTGTTTGTTTTGACCCAAAGCTGCGCTTTGCTCCCCTCTGTAACGCTGCCAACATAATTTCCAGTCTCTTTTAAGCATATGTTTTGCAATAATATCTAAACTCTTGGCTCCAAGTAACTGCCTTACAGAAAGATTAGTATCTTCTAACGAAGGAATTGAGAAGCAAATAGTGAGAACAAAAGCAATATCTTGAGAGCCTGTAAGACTATCCTGACCTTTCCCAAAGGCCTTAGCCTGGCCCTCAGTGTTCAGCAGATGGCAGAAATCAGTGTGGACTTTGATTTGCAGGGGTCTCTGCCTCGCCGCTGTGTTTGCGGGAAATGTGCTCGGCACATTGTGGCCATCTGGGCTTGACTGTACTATTCTGATAATCCCCAGGGAGCCTTCTCCAGCAGAGCTCATCCCCTGCTGGAAGTCCTCTTTGGCTGACCTTGCAGGAGGCTAGTATTAGCAGCGTGGATTTTTGAGGTTTGACAGCAGCATTCCTCACAGGCAGAAAACAGGCTTGGGAAATGCTTTGTCCTGGCTGGGAAGGAAGGTGCCACTCAGCCAGGTGTCCAGCTGGGCACCCAGGTGGTGCTGCACAAGAGAGTGAGGAGGTCAGTGTTGGCGTTTTCTGAACTTCAGGGGGAAGTGCTACAGGAACGCAAAGGCCGTCAGAAAACCAACTGGGAAATTGCCTTTGCTTTAGATGGAAGAACCAGATGTAGGAGGGGTTGAACCTGGAATTGGGTGATGAGTGGCCGCTCACAGAGAGAGGTAAGAGTTGGGTGAGTGGGTCCTGAAGCTTGAAGCTTCATGTGGATCTCCCTGAAGGTCTGCTTTTCAGAGGAACAGAGCTGGCTTTGCCTGAAATCAAAAGAATGGCTTGGTGCTCAGCATCCCTGGGGCTGAGAGGCCAAGACACAGGCTGCCAAATTCAGAAACAAGGCAAGAACAAAGCCAAACCCCCTCCCAGGCTCTGTTCTGAGGCTGTAACTGCTCTGCCTCAGATATTCCACATTTCAGGTGTTGGAGGGTGTATCCCAGCTTGTCCCATGGGCTGGATGTCTGCATTCCTCTTTGCACTGTGCCTCTTGCTTGCAGACCCACGTTTGCTCCTCAATCACACGCCCAATGCTCATGACCCACTCACGATGGGCTGCTTGAACTCATGGCACCCATTTGTCTTCTGCTGCCTCCTGCCTGTCCCTGGCCACCCCTAATGAAAAGTCTCGGCTCTTTTCTCGGCCTTTTGCACTCTCCAGCTGTGCTCTGGCTGCAGCTCGCTCGAGGCTGCTTGTGAATCCAACTCCCAGGAGAGTCTGTGTGGTGGTGCCACAGAGGCTCCTCTCCTCTCTGTCCTGTTTCAGTCTGTCCCTGTGTTGCCCAGGCATTAATGGGCTCTCCTGCCTCTCTCACCGTCCCAGCCCCGCTGGCCAGCCCTCGTCAGCCACGCTCTTGAGAAATCATAGTGGAGACTTAGACCTGGCAGATGGAGGCTGTTACCTCATTCCACAAAAATGCTTTGTTATTGAGAAAATGGAAACTGTCTGAGGTTTGGGAGCTGAATGGAGTCACTGGTGTCTGTTTTAACCGCAGTTTGGTGGTGACTGCTCAAAGTTCCCCTCTCTGAGCATTCCCTTTTCCTACACCCATAATCTTCAAGCCATCGGAGAGCTGCAATGACTTAACTCATTAGCTGAGCAGATGCTGAATGCTGTTGCATACTCTGCAGAAACTTTGCTAAAACCTCAGCATCTCCCAGCAAGAGAAAAGTGACGAGCCAAGAAATAACCCTTTGCAATCTGTTGGCCAGAGAAGTGATTCCTATGGATAGTAAGCCAAATTCAACCCTTTTTACAATCTCAGCTGTGCCTCTTGTTTATTTGGCCTTAAAAAGCTGTATTGAGATTGTGCAGGAACTTCTTGGACAGAAAAGACATGCTTGGAGACTTATGTCTCGTAATTTTTAAACATAGGTATCTGGACCCCAGTTCGGAAGGGGAATTTATTTTCATCAGTAATTTTTAAAAGCAGTTTGCATTTTTCAGCATTGTGTTTTCGGGAGCATAGGAGAAAGAATAAAAGTAGGGATTGAAGTGGTTGCAAGCTGTTTTTCATATTGCCGTGAAGAATGACTTGGGCTAGTCCAGAAGAGCATTAACCTAAACACAAGCCTTGTTTTAGTTAACAGATATTTGTGTGCATTTGTGAAACTGGCATCCGATACCTCCTGTGGAGAACATTGCATAAGCATTATTCACCAGCACCCTAACAGAGCTGAGAGAAGCAGTGCTAGCTTTTTGGAAATAAAATGGACACTTTATTTATGTATTTTTGAACTAATTAATCTTAGTGGGCCAAATAAATGTCTTCCAGCTGCTACAGATGGTTTTCACATGACTAAATATTCTGGTGCATAGAAAAACCTAGAATGCTGAAACCACAAGATATTAAGTATTTAATTATTACCCTGGAATGTAAATACGACCTTGATATTTTGAATTTGTTTGCCCAAATTTCAAGTGCTCTCTTAGAAATCCTTCAAATAATACGATTCTGATCTTATTATCTGTAAAGCAGAGTGACCACTCAGCATCTTCTCCAAGTTTATTTAAATGTCTGAGTGGGTTTCAGTAACGGGAATTTGCTTGACGGGAGGAATAATCCCAGCTGGTTGAGACAGGACCCGGGACTGGGGTTTGAGCTGTAATGGGCTGGTTCTGTTCTAGGTCCCTGCTTTCAATGGGTTTCCAGTGTGGCCATAAAAATCCTTTCCAGGCTGAGCTCTGCCTCCTGAGGTCTTTGGGAGTTTTTTTTAATATAAAATGCAAATTGTAAAAACAATTAGCAGTTGGTTTTCAGCCTGTTTCTTACCAGTTTAGAGCCCATTCTGGCCATGTGTTGTTCCTGCAGCTGTAAAGCAATCTTATTTCTTGAATGATCCTAGACTACAAGATTTCCTTCACATGTGTCGGAGATAATTGCTGTGGTCTGTGGAGCTGCAGGTTGTACACAACCAGCATGTACACTCAGTGCTGCTTGTGAAAAATGGCTTTTTAAGGTTCTTCTAATGAAACTATAGAAATGGAATCATATCAAATATGTATCTGAAAGGCCTAACCTTCAGCATGGTTGAAGGCAGAAATTCCTCTATGAGGTCCACACAGATGGCACCGTTCCTGGATATTGCTCAGGATGGGAAGATGGCCAAAAAAGAACAGCCACAAAAAATATGGGTCCTGAGCTGTCCCTGAGAGCAAGGATTGCTTTTGTCAGCATGGTGAGCCCAGGTGCCAACCTAAACCTCTGACTTCTGCCAGGCGTTTGACCTTACCTCCCTACCCTCATTTAAGGAAGACAGGGCTTTTTCCTTTCTTAACAACTAACCCAGTTTGAACTGGTGGATAACTCCTGGTGCTTCCCTACTCCAGTCCCGCCTGCCAGCTCAGCCTGCTCACTGCTAAAGCCCCAGGTTTAAATAGCAGGAGCAGCTCCCAAAGGCATGGTGAGGGTCCAGACATCCAGAGTTTGGATTAGCTGTACTTTGTAAGAGCACAGCACTGTGTCTGCCTGTTAGAGAGTTGGAAGGGACTTTAAAGACCATGTCCCTCACTTCCTTCTCTTCCTCCCTTCTCTCCTGCTTGTCCCAGAGCTCGGGTTGTGCAATCTGCAGACGCATTAGTGGGGGTCACAGTTTCCACTGACGAGGATGAGGATACGTGCTGCATCTCAGAAGGAGAAGAAAGATGGGACTTGGATCCTGGTTCCATTTTTAGGTCTACAGCCCTTGCCTTGTGCCAGAACCCTCTGAGGTGCAAATCCCAGGGGGGAGATAACATTACTCCCTGCCCTGCAGGTATTACAAGGGTAAATAATGTTTTTTGCTGGTGACAGCTGTTAGGGAGCTGAGGAAGCCACAATTTGATGAGAGGTGAGGGATGTCAGCTCTGTGGAAACTGAACACTCTTGCATTTATGGTCCTGCACTGGATCATCACATACATTTCTGTTATTGGCAATAGGGAGTTCAGGGAACTAAACTGCTTCCCAGGTAAAGAAACTAATCTTTACTTTGTGCCCTTAAAGGTGGATTAGTTGTTCTAATCTGCCTCTTTTCTCAGCACGTGGACATTTTCAAATAGAAAAGTCAGCACTGAAATTTGAAGTAATTTCAGCGGCTCCCTTTAACTCGGTGAACACTTCATATCAGGAAAATTGCTGTGGTGCCTAACTCAGAGTGTTGTGGAATACAGAGTAATAGTGGTACTCACCAAGAGTCATTAATAGCAGAAAGTGCACAGCTTGTTGAATGTACCTCAGCCAAGAGAAGTTTTATTTCCAGTATCTCTCAACCCTAGGCAAACACCATATAACTCACGGGGAGATTAAATCTGGCCCCATGTGCATGTTTAGAAGTCCTGGATGTGTTGCTTTTGGAGAGGCTGGAGAGCTGAGCGTGGGAAATCACAAGGGCACGTCAGGTTGGTGAAGGTGTTACACCCTGTGCACAGACTGTGTTGTGCTTCGTGCTGTGTGAAACAGCAGCTTAACTATGGAATGGTGAAATGGTGCTTTCAGGTCCTTGATAGCTTTGAGTTTCAGTTTTAGAAGAAGACCCAGAGCAGAACTTTGAATAAGAATGGCAAAGGACAATGCAGAGATCTTGAATAACTTGGCCCCAAGTAGATCATGCTGTTTTGAGTCACGCTGACCCTTGCCCATGGAAATCCCGAGTTGTGCTGTTCACCTCATTAGCACCTGACTTGGTAAGTCAGGCTAATAATGATCTTCACAAGCTTTTCACTTTCTGCTAGGAGTTTTGCTTATTGCCTTCTTTTTATTTCTCTCATCATGACATTGAGCAATAGGAAAGGTTTGGAAGTGAAATATGTCTACACAAAATTGGAACTGGAATTCTTATGTCTCTTATTAAAATCTAAAATAATTTGTGTTGCAAGTGTCCGATTTCCAGTCACAAGTAATGACATTTAAACCCCTGTAGGAAATGCAATCCCCATGCTGATGTCACCCTCAGTTTATGATGTGACTGCTTTTGTTCCTGGACCAGCACTTGAGTCTTTTGCTAGTGAAGTGATGATTTACTCGTGAGAGTCTCTGGCTGGTGGCACCTGCTGTGTCTGGCTGTGGGCAGGAGGCTGCTGGGTTCTCACCTTCAACCATGCAAGGTAACACAACTGCTCTCAGCTTTTGTTTCCGGGGCACAAAGAGCTTGTAAATGGAGTGTTTTTGTTAGCATCAGTTACAGAACAGAAGGAGGGTTATTGGGGCATTGGTGGTGTCTCCCTGCAGTGAAGCTTTGGGCTGCTTCCATCACTGAACGAGTGGAGCATCTTCCCTGCATTTCATAGTATCTGTTGCTTCAGAGGCTGAGACAGCAGCTCTTCATGGTCTTTACCTGAGCTTCACCAGGAGAGGAGCCTCTGTTAGTGAAAATTCTGGCCTTTCAGTTCCCTTTCAACCCATGAGGGATGTGTTTCATGTAGGTTTCCTTGGAAATAGCGGATTGGAATGAGTGAATGAGGCTCTGTAAAGGAGACACAGACCTGGATCAGGGACTCTCTGATATTATTACTTCTTTTCTGTTCATGTGGGGCTTTTTTTTCTGCGAAGGAACAGTTTTTTCCCTCTTTGTGACTTTTCAAGGTCCATGTGCTTACCATATGTGTCAGCAGCAGCTCCAGTTCCGAGACAGGCATGTCCAGCAGGCAGGGGCATGGATGTTGGAAACTCCATGTGTAGCTGCATGGTATAGAGGCATTCATACATTTTGTGAGCGTTTGTGCCTCTTAAAATAGCTGTTTCCACGTGGTCTTTTGGATGTGGCACAGTTTTCCCTTTCATGGGTGCCACCAAAGGCTGTCTCTGGGCGGCACAAACAGGAGCGTGTGTTGCGTCTTGCCAGTTTCTTTTTAGAACTTGCAAGAAGTTATTTCTTAAAGATTCCATGTGAAATATGTGACAATTGCAGCTGATGGCATCCGTTATTTAAATTGTGCAGTACTTCAGAGTACTTTTTAAAGGTGCCAGTGTGACTGGCTTGAAGATAACCAGCTCTGTATCATGAAAGTAAATGACACCTGCTGACCAGATCATCTGGCAGGGAAGTCTTCAGCCACAGAAGGAAACTTGTTCACTTCAATGCTGGCAAGGCACTGGCTAGAAGAAGAGGTTCCCCTCTCCATGATCCCATCTGTCCCTGTTCTGCACTCTGCTGTCTTGGGGAGGGTTTGGCTTGTGCTGCCCTTGAGAAAGGGCTGTCTTGTTTCAGGAGGGTTGCAGCTGGCACTCACAGCATCTCCCGGGCAACAGATGATCCCAGTTTTTGTTTCGGAGCACCTTCAAGCCGTTCCCGGGGTGGTAACATGAGACAATTTGTCCTTGCCAGGATTCAGTCCTTCCCCAGATTTAGAAGCTGCTCACATGCTGCGGGCTGCAGGGCTGGCATTGCCTTTGCTTGCAGGGCACACGGGCAGCTGTAAAAAGCACTTTATAGGGAAACTGTCCTTATTCCTTGGGCAAAGAGCCAGCGCAGGTGGAGAGGCTCTCTCTGTATGAGAGAATGTGCACATGAGTGTCACGGCAGCCTCTCCTGTCACCTTCCTGGCTTTCTCTTCCCTCTGAATTTCTGAGAGCCCCGAAAGGCACAAAGCTGCCAGGGATCTGATGTGTGCTACCTCTCTTCATCAGTAAATCTGCTTCTGTGCAAGAAACCAACTGCAAATGCTCATGTTTGAGAGACAAAGAAATCAAATCGGAAGAGGGAATATTTTGACCAAATTTGGTGAAAAAATTCACTTTGCCCTTTAAGTAATAGGCATGCATTAAATAAAGCATGTCTGGGTTATGTGTCTTTTGCTGCTACTGTAAGTCAAAGTTGCTTTGTTTATTGGGAAAAAAAAACCAAACAAAGCAAAACCCTGAAGCTGAGCAGAGCCTTAATAAGCAAAAGAGCTTTCAGGCTTGCTGGGGAGACAGGGAGTAAGGGACTGGACTCAGACTGTGCAGGTTGGTTTTCAGCACGTGAGCACAAAATGTGTTTGCTGGGACTGCATCCACTGCTCGAGGCAGCCCCTTGATTGCCTTTATGGGCAAAACAGAGGCATAATCTTATAAGTACCTTTTATTCAGAACTACAAAGGGCTTTATAAACACTAACGTAAATTATATATCACCTCAGAAATAAGAATGGCTTCATCCTCAATTGAAAAAGCAGCTGCCTCTAAGGCAAGGAAAAGTGCAAGCTACAGCATAAGGCTTGAGAGAACTTTAGGGAAATAGAGCGGAATTACATTATTTTGCAGTGATATCTGCACTGAAATGCACAGGCCCCAAGAACTGGCAGCTAGAGCAGTCAGATTATTTTTTCTGCATATAGGCTGTGATGTCTGTTTGAATTGCAAGATTCTTGTGTGCTGAGCAGATCCAAGATGAAGGTACATTGGCCTCAGTGTGCAGTTAGTCATTTCCTGTCACGCTTTCATGTTTGAATTCTGGTGTACTGGATATGACCTTTATTTCATGGGGCAAAGAGATTTTGAAATACTATTGCCAGAGTACTGGGTTTGTGCAGTTGAATAAGCAGTGAGGCATTTATATGGCTGTGGGGTTACACGGGCATAAACCAATTCTGCCCAGAATTCAACTTTCAGTGCTAGATGATAAATGCTCACAACATGCTTATTGAGCACAGTTGCACGCCTGTTCCTTGCTCCTTTTTAAGAACTGTCAGGAGCAGCCCTCCCCCTGGACTGTGGCTCTTGCTCCTCTGATCCCACCGAAGCTCCTGCGATCAGTCACACTGGGCTGGGGAGAACTTTCTGGTGTGTTCTGCCTTGTTCCTCTGCTCTCAGACCTCCTCCGTCAGTCAATGGCGTGTTTGAATGTGACGGGGTCCAAACTGCCCAAATGGTTTCAATTCCCGACTTCCTGTTGAGTGCACAGAATTTGCTTGTTTTGTACTCGTTTTGAACAAGATTAACAGCTGATCTCTTGAGCAAACATTCCAGTTTAATGTCAGCAGAATGACACAGGCTGCCTGCTCTGGGTGTCCCCACACAGCTCTGCTGCTCTTAGCTTGCACCTCTGAAGGACCACGATTTTGTTCAGAACCTGAAATAGTTAATTAACCCTGACAGATGTTTAGTAATACACTTTGAAATCATTCCCTCATTTCTTCCTGGGCAGAGTTTTTGATTTTATGATTGTGCAGTAGGGACTCTTCAGATTCTTTCTCTGACCCTGATAGAATTAACTTTCCCAGCCTGGAAATTAACATTGCAATTAACAGTCCAGCCTGGCAGTGGCTGTGCCTGGCACCGTGGCAGTTCGGCATTGATCACCTTGGCCCAGGTGTGGTGTCTCTGCCAGGGCTGTGCAAACAGGGCAGGGCTTCCTGCAGGCGCCTCCGGGCGGGCTGGGGACTGGCAGCAGGGAAGATTTTCTTGGTTTAAGGGTGAAATCAGCCATTTGTGGGACAGGTGTACTTTTGGCGCTTACCCTTCTCTTTGTCAGGAGGAGGCTGTGTGATGTGGTTTTGCTCTTTGGACGGGGCACCTCAGAGATCCCTTCTGAACAGTGGGAAACCCTCATTTTGTCATTCTTAGACTGTACTGAAATCATGCAACGATGTCGGTCTTGTGGTTTGTCAGATGCTTTAAGAGATTCTGCTACTTCTTCCTTGCAAAGCTGTGGGCATTTTCAGGAAGCTGCCGACTTTGCTGAGCCAAGGTGCCTCTGACAACGCTTTCTTCATGTGAAATGCAGGGTGTTTCCTGACAGCAGTGCCAGCTGTTTTGCTCAATCCCTTGCAGAGCCCGGAGCAGCCCCTGCCTGCCCTGGGCAGGAGGGTGTCCTGCCCATGCTTGGGGAAATGCCTGTGGTGCAGCTTGCTCAGCAGAGCTTGGTGTCTGCACACCTGTAAACACAATACCCCAGTGGTGCAGGAGGAGGCTGTGGCCTCTGCACTCACCTGATGCATTTACCTCCTGCCTCTGAGGATGACTGTAAGAACCAAATTTTCCCCGTGCATTCGAGAAATGACCTGCAGCACCTTCTGGTTGTTCTGGTGATGGGAAAGCTGCCATGTGAGCTCAGTGGCTGTGCTTATGGTCCCTGCAAGGACTCTGCTCCTCACCACGCCAGAGCCCCCTTTCATACTTGAGATTTCGGAGCTGTCCCAGGGGAGGCTGAGGCTGCAAGGGGGAGGCTGAGGCTGGAAGGCAGCTCGGAGACGAGAGCTGAGGGCAGGAAGTGACTCAGTGGTGCTTTGAGCCTGCGGGTGAAGAAGGCTTGATGCAACACAGCTCGCCAGGGTGCCCCGTGCAGGCTGGGTCTGGCTGGGTCACCCTGAAGGAACCCTGGGCAGCTTTGCCCAGCTGCCTCCAGCTCTCCTCTGACAGCACCAGTGATGCTCTTCCACCTGCGCCAGGTCTGGAGCGGTGCTGGTGGGTTTGGGAGCAGAGCAACAGGGTACAGACAGGCAGCAGTGTGAGGAGGTACAGGGAAGCCCCCACAGCATCCCAGAGAGCTGGGTCCCCACGTCCCAAGAGTGCCAGGACATGTGGTGACCCTGTATGGATCTGCAGAATTGGTGTCAGGAAACGTGGAGTGAAAACGCTCCCAGCGTAATGGAGGGGCTGGAGCTGTTCCTCAGAGCAAGCAGATGGTTTCCCTTTTAGGGTCGGCAGCAGGCAGAAACAATTTCATGCAGATTCCAGGACCCATAAAGGTTCTGGAAAGGCAACAGGAACAGAAAGTGTTCTCCTCTGCTGACCTTGGAGCGCTTTGAGGACCGTCTTCCAAAGCCATGTCCCTGAACGGTTTCATCCTTACATGGGGAATACTCGCCTGCCCCAGCAAGGTTGTGCTTTTCCTTCTGCATGTCTGTTTAGGTGTGAACTGCAACCGCTTGTTGCTGTGCTCGGGCAGCCCCAGGGAGGTGAGAATAGGCAGGGACCCGACAGACAGTCAAAAGCAGGTCTATTCCTGTGTCCTGGAAAGATTAAGTGTTTCCCTAGGAATAGCTTCATGGGTTGCTCTAGGATGACTCTGTGGAGCAGCTGGTTGCGACCTGACAACAAACAACAAACTGGTGTGAAGTTACACGGGGTTGGGGATTCACTACACACACGAGACTCCACATTGAAGGAGTTCATGGTAGCAGGAACCATCTGGAAAGGCCAGTTAAACTCTTCAGTGATTGCGTGGAGCAGAAATCCGGGCTGTGGACTGTCTGTGTTGCCTCCTTTGCATAACAAATCCCTGGTTTACCAGCACTAAAATTAATGTAATGCTCTCCTGGGGCTGTTGCTAAGCCTCAGCCATCGGCTGCAGACAATGACACCAGGGTGGTATTGGGTGCATGTTACTCTCTAATTAGAAAGTGGACTTTGCTGTGCGTCCTTGACAGATTGCTGACCTTTCCCATACATGAGGCTATTCTGAGCTCTGCTCCAGACTGATCAGATTTGCATCCTGGAGCACTTTGAATGTTGTTTGCGAGTGGAGCTCTTGTTCCCAAAGCTGTTTGTTCATGGGCACAGGAGAGGAACTGAACTTTCTTTGCTCTGTGAGCACAGCTATATCTGCCAGAGGGAAAGAGTAGGCAGCTGGCAGGCATATATCTGTGTTTATTTTTGCCCTCTGACAGCCAGCGAGACAGCTGAGGAATACCCCACATCCAGCTCCACCACCCCTGTGTACAAGGGACCTGCTTCAGCAGACCTTGTCCCCCAGGACCGCAGCCATCTGGCAATGGCCAAACACTCTATTTACAACTGCAAGCCCATCATTTTAGGGCAGCACCTTGGTTAGCATTTGAAGGCGTTTCCTGACATCGGCCCAGCACACAGCTGATGTTTACAGGGTGGTGCAGACTGTGAAGGGCATGCTGGTTAGCACTACAGCCTGTATTGTACCTTCTACATCTGAGCCTCGGTTAAAGTGGGGTTTAATGCATTTTAAAACTCCACCTCTTTTCTTCTTGAATGGAAGCAATTTCCAGGTTCCTTATTACGGTCACAGTAAGAATGGTGGGCTTTTGTACTGTTTCTTTTCCTTCATTTCTTTTGTCCCACCTTCCTTCTCCCAGCACGCTCAGTCTTGCAGTGCCTCATCCTCAGAGGCAAAGATGCTGCATTTGCTTTGGCGCTGCCCAGGACTTTGACACCCCTGCCCAGCTCTGCATGTGAGACCAGAACAAAGGGAGCAAACATCTTATCTAACACAAATAACTCTGAGCAAACTTCCTGGGCCTGTTCCTGTTCCCTGGAAAAGGCAGCATGAAGTTTGCTCCCGTGTGCGCTCACGGCAGCCTTGGCCACGTGAGTCTCCTGCAACTTGGGCATCTGCCAGCCTGGCCCACTCCTGGGGGAGCCTGGGGAGCAGAGTTTGGCTCATAGCATGCAGCAGGCACATGGAGACTTTGAGGAGAAACTACTTGGAGTGGAGGCAAACCTGGCCTCCTGCTGTAGAGTCTTCTTCAGTATATCGTTCTCAGAGGGTTTGTGTTTTTCATGTCAGGGTCAGGATAGCAATGCTCAGGAAGCTGAGTCCCTGTCACTGGTAAAACCCCAGCCATCTCCATTCAGGTTGTTTTTCCTTCCCTTGTGTTTTCTGATGTCCTCTGAGCCAGGACTGCAGAGCTAAAGCACAGCCCACTGAGCAAACATGGAAGCTCCCCGTGCTGGCGGTGCCACAGCTCATAGGGCAGGAGTGCTCATTAGAGGCCCTTTTATTACAGACACACCTTGGAAAGTTCCCTTTATCAGGGCTGGGAGGAGGAGGGTTGGGAATTTCATTTCGTTGCCAAAGAGAAAGGTCCCAGGTGCCTTCAGGGAGCAAAGGCAAGTGGGATGGCAGAGGAGGCAGCAGTGGGTGAGGAGCATCCAGGAGCTGTGGGGAGGGCTCAGGAGCTGCTGCCTTGTCGGGGAGCACCTCTTGGGGTGCCCCAGAGGGAAGGGACACTATGGGGGCCAGCCTAGGCTGGGAGCAGAGCTGAGGCAGCAGGTCCAGTTCAGCACCCCGGCACCCGTCCGGCTTCGCTGTGCAAACCATCCCGTGCCTGTCTTGCCTCTAGTAACAGCCTGGGCATTGCCTGGCTCTGCGGGCAGCACATGGGGTTGCCAGCTGGGGCTCTGGGGAGGCTCGGTGGCCTCAGCCCGTGCTGGTCACAGGGACTGGTCCTGTGGCCACGTGCGCCGGCTGGCCACGCTGGAGGGCACGGAGCGGGCAGTGTCCGGGGAGGCAGCTGGGAACGAGTGTCTGAAAAGGGACTTTTGTTCCCCCTCGGCCAGTCACGTAGCCATGTGGGAACACTGGGTTTATTCTCCGGCAGTCCTATCGGGCGCATACCAGGATTGACAACAGCTGGGAGCCGTGTGGCTTGACCAAGAATAGCCCTGGGGAGCTCAGGGCTGTGAGTCAGAGCTGTCTGGATCAGCTCCTGCCCTGCAGGCTGCCTCCCAGCCCACAGCCAGGGAGCCCATGGGGAGGGGGTGTGGGGTCTGACAGGGAGCTCCCTGCCCCTTAAATGCTGAACTGCAGTTGGAGCCATAATTGCTCTTTCTGAAGTGGGTGGGTTCATGAAGAACACTGCAGTGTGGGGTGCTCTGCAGCTGATGGCTCAGATGTAATTCCATGGGCTTGTCTACACTTGACAGCAACCTGGGCTAAAGAAGGGTGTGATTTTGCAAGTGGAAAACTCCATATTTAGGAATAACCAGGTTAAACTAAACAGAAGGATGGTACTCTTGTCCTGGAGTCAGCACTCCAAAGAAAGCAAAATAGTTCCACAGACTGTCATCTGTGAGGGAGACAAGGAGCAAGGAGAGGTGTCTGGCCTCTTGCATACAAAGCCCCAACATCCTCTTTTGCTTATGGAACATGTACCTGCTTCTCCCTGGAGAGCATTTGTAGTTGGAGCAACACGTGCAGGACTGTTTGCTGGGATGAGGCTCCATGGCCAGGCACAGCACGGGGTGCCCAATTCCTGCTTTCCTGCAGAGCAGCTGTTAAAGCTCTGGAGAACTTCCAGGGCTTGAGCTGCTGGTGGTTCCTCGGGCAGAGCTCACAGCCATTGGGAGGAATCCTGCCGTGGGCCATGCTGGGGGCTGAGCGTGGGGGCAGCTGGGCAGACAGATCTCCCTCAGGGTGCCTGGCGCTCTGACGTGGCAGTGGACATGCACCCACGTGGCACATGCATGGGTCTTGGTTTTGGTGCCAAATCAAAACTTTTCATGCAAAAGAATTTCTCCCTTTCGGTCCTTACTTACACTTTGCTTCCCAGGATGACAGTGAGGAGCTCAGCGGCATGCTGACTTGTTCAGGTTTTCTGGGTGGTGCTGAAGTGCTCCAGCTGTGGAGTGTAAACCTGAGGCGAGGTTCATTGCAGGGCCTGACGTCTGCAGCTCTTTGGGAAGTTTGTGCAGCCCCAGAGCAGGAGCACAGTGCGGGTCTGTGCCCTGCCCTGGTTGTGGTCCTTGCCCTCTGGAGGTGACAGGGTCGTGTGGGGACATCTCAGGCAGTACAAGCTGATACTGACCCACACCTGCCCTCATCTCAGCAGGCGAAGGAGCCCCTCAGACCGTCACCATGACAGAGTGCTTTGACTGTGACAACTGCAAGGAGTCCCTGTACGGGCGCAAGTACATCCAGATGGACAACGGCCCGTACTGCATCCCCTGCTACGACGCCCACTTCGCCAACACCTGCGACGAGTGCAAAGAGCTCATAGGCCACGACTGCAGGGTGAGTACGGCCCCCCAGCCGTGCAGGTCGGTCCCCAGGGCCGTCAGTCCCCAGGGCCATCTGTCCCCTGCTCATCCCACTGTGCTCCCAGGAGCTGTACTACGAGGACCGCCACTACCACGAGCACTGTTTCCGCTGCTTCCGCTGCGACCGCTCCCTGGCTGATGAGCCCTTCACCTGCCAGGGCGAGGAGCTGCTGTGCAATGACTGCTACTGCAGCGAGTTCTCCTCCAAATGTGTCGCCTGTGAGAAGACCGTCATGCCAGGTAGGAGCAGGCGAACTCGAGCACTGGTGTGGGCTGGGGCTGCAGGTGCAGCCCCAGAGCAGCAAGGAAGAGAGCTGGATCTCTTCTGTGCTGCCCTCCTGTTCCTGCATGGAGAGGGCTGGGCCCTTTGCTTGTCCAGCACGACAGCAGGATCCAAAGTTGCGATTGCCACAGCAGTCCTGTCTGTCTTCTTACCCTTTTTCATGGGAAGGGAAGGGGGAAGGAGATAACAAAGGGTTTCCTGGGCACGTTCTGCTGTGTGCTGACAAGAAGAGAAGGAATGACTGGAAGTGCGTGAGCGTCTCTGGAGCTGGCCTGAGGCAAAGGCGTGTGTGTCTTTGCTTGGCCATTCTGGCACCATCTTCAGGAGTGGGTTACATCAGGCATTTCTTCCATGGCCTGAGTGCAGTTCCCACATCCCTCCCCTTGCAGCTGGGGGCTGAACCTGGGACCTCCTCTCTAGCTGCCCATGGTCCTGAACTGCCATGGTGAGGGCAGGCACCTAGCCAGGTGTGCAGGACTGCATTTCATCCTGCCCAGCCCTGCCCCATGTCCCCTGTGTGTGCGTGTGCTGCTCCCTTCTGTCACTGCAGGGCTCTCTCTGCAGGCTCCCGTAAGCTGGAGTACAACGGACAGACCTGGCATGAGCATTGCTTCATATGCAGCAGCTGCCAGCAGCCCATTGGGTCACGGTCCTTCATCCCAGACCAGAAGGATTATTACTGTGTCCCCTGTTACGAGAGCAAGTTCGCTCCTCGTTGCACTCGCTGCAAAAAGGTACGTGTGGCCTGAGAGCCCCCAGTGCTGATCCAGGGACAGGGAACTCCCCACTCCTGCCTGAGCCCCACCAGAGGAAGGTTCAGGTGCCAGCACCCTGTGCCCGTGTGTCACCAGCGTGTCATCTCTTCCTGCAGACCCTGACCAAGGGAGGAGTGACCTACCGGGACGAGCCCTGGCACAAGGAGTGCTTTGTCTGCACGGGCTGCAAGACCCCCTTGGCTGGGCAGCAGTTCACTTCCCAGGACGACAACCCCTACTGCGTCAAGTGCTTTGGGAACCTCTATGCCAAGAAGTGCAGTGCCTGCACAAAGCCCATCACAGGTGAGCAGAGCAGCTCTCCAGGGAACCCCATGAGGGAGGAGCTCTTTGTTGCAGTGCTCCTGGGAGGCCACTTGTGTCCCTTTGTCTGTGTCTTTCAAAGTGGTGAGCTATGTCCCATGGGAGGAATTTCCTCTGCCCACAGGTGAAAGCTCCCAAAGTGACCTCTCAAAGCATGATCTCATGTCTCTAGCTTGCCTTATACTGGTTGCCATGTCCTGTGGAAAGGTTGCTCACTGACTGGGAAAGCCAGACACTTCCAGCCATAGCTGGAGAAGCACCTGGTGCAGGGGAGTCTGTACCTGCCGTACCTACCTAAGGTGGGGAAGTAGAGGATCCTCTTCTACAGAACCCCCTAAGAGAGTCTGGCCACCCTTCTGCCCTCCCTAACTTAACCTTCCCCCTTGCAACTCCCAGTCTCTTGCTGCTGGGAAGGCAGGAGAAGCCATAAATCAGCTGGTGACTCAGAGGATGATTGTGGCTGAGGGCAGCTCCCAGGCACCCATTTCCCCTCTGGTCCTTATCAGTTTGTTGCAGTCCTGGGGAGAAGGGGGACAGAGCCTGATGGTCCAGCTACTGCCAGCAGAGGAACGAAGCTCCTGCCGAGCCTCTGCAGGAGCCTGGGCCTGGGATAGTGGCAGGAGGGCTCTTCTGAGCATTGCAGTAGCACTGTCCTCCTGTGTCCACTGCAATGCTGCAGCTCCACTCCCCGCTGCTCCCAGTGGAGAGAAAATGGTGATTCTGGCCCGAATATCTCAACCCTGTAAAGTCTGCTGTGAAATTATTTTGGTGCTGTTCCTCCCCACCTGGGAGGAAGATGTTTGGGTGCCGCCACCAGCGCTGTGTGTGAACACCCGACCCAGAGGTGAACAGGCCAGGGCTTGGTCTCTGTGGGGAGCTCAGCCCAGTTTCCCCAGGGGCTCTGTCACTGCTCCATTTGTCCCTCCCGCAGGCTTTGGTGGTGGCAAATACGTCTCCTTTGAGGACCGTCACTGGCACCACAACTGCTTCAACTGTGCCCGCTGCAGCACCTCGCTGGTGGGGAAAGGCTTCATCCCCGACAACGACGAGATCCTGTGCCGCGACTGCAGCAGCGACCTATGAGCCTCCGAGGACACCGCGGGGCAGGGCCTTCCTCTGTTCTTCAGGGCCTTTGTGCCACATCCCCCAGCAGCATTTCAGGGGCAGGGCACAAGGCACAGGAGATGGGGGCTTGACCCCGAGCTGCGGTGTGTTCAGGGGGTTCCTGTGTCCCCTCCCCGAAGGCTAGAGTACGCTATGCTATGGCTCTGTGCAGAGTCAAAGCTGAATAAAATTGAGAAAGGAGCTTCAAGATCCCCCCCCATTATTTACTCTTTCTTTTTTGCTTCCAGCCTGACCAGGCACGAGCTGAGCCCAGGGCCCCAAGCTGAGTAAAGGGCAGCTTCAGCACTGGGCTGCTGGATCTGCACGCTGGCAGCATGTATTTGCCCCCTGGCACGGCGCTGACTTTCCCCTCTTCCCCATGTGGTTCCCTCACTCTGTGTGACACAAGGCAGTGGCTGTGGGGCTGTGCTGGGTTAGGGTTGTAACCACCACCACCACTACCATAGGCGTGGCTGACCAGGGCATGACGGGGCCTCTGCTCTCTTTGGGAGCACTGGGGACACCAGTGTGGCCAGGAGAAGAGGATGTGTCCCACCAGATGGGATCCACCCCTGGAATTCTGTAGCAGCTCACCGTTTGCAGGGCAGATCCTTTGCTCAGCACCTCCACGGAGGTGCTCTCTCAGCTGTGAATGAGGAGCTCAAGTTGCTCACAGGTACAGGGAACTGCCTTTTCAGTTCTGTCCACAACACAAACAACAGGAAGGTCCTGTCCCATATGCAGCTCTCCTATGTGCTACAATAATACCCATGTATTATTAAAAAAAAATAAATTGATGAAGTAGACCAGGCAAAATAGCTCCACTCTTGCAGAAGAGGCCAATACAGTGAAAGAGTAAGAGAAGCTGTGCTTGGTGGCTGCTGGGAGGGAGGGTCTGTGGGAGCACAGGGCTCTGGCATGGAGGGCAGCCGAGGGGGCAGCAGGGTGTCCACAACCTGCTCCTGCCAGGGCTGCCTGTGTTCCACTGAAGGGCATGGTGACTCCTCCTGGTACCTGAGGCGGGGGTTTTGCAAAGCCCAGGTGCCTGTGTTGGCCCTAACTGTGCAAAATAGGATGTCCTGAGCCACCCTTGCCCGATGGCTGAGCTGGCCCTGGCCCCACTAAGGCCCCTCTGCAGTGGGATGCTCACGCCTGCTTTGTGTCTACATCCTCCTGCTTCTGTCTCGCTGGGGCACTTATGCTGACCCTGCTTTCCTGCTTAGTCAGCCACGTGCTTTTCTGAAAGCCTGTTCTTGTGGGTTTTTTTTTCCCCTTTTGTACTCATTTGTCATGAATATCTGTCATTTTGTACCCAATTACAGGAGGAAGGGGCTAGCCCCCCCCACCCGGGCTTCACTTAGGAACAGAAAATGTTATGCATGTTGAAGTGTTATTAACTTTGTATTCAGATCCTTGTTGAACCCTTGTTTGGAAGCTTTGATGCCAGCAAATGAGGGTTTGTGTTTTTTGCTGTTCTGAGGAGCTTGGAGCTGTCTCCAGAAGGAATTGTCCTAAACCTCAGCCTCCTCTGTATTTCCTACAGCTTTATACAATAAACTGTTTTAGTGATGCTTGCTCTCCTGTGTCTCTCCAACAGCAGGCACAGAGCAGAGCACTGAGTCGGTGCTGGGCTCTGCTCAGCCTTGTCTCGCCCCTAAATCCCACTTTGGGAACATGTGACCTCCACAGTGCTCGTGCCTCCCCTTCCCAAACCACAGCCCAGCACCAGCTGTACCAGTCCCGTGGTTACAGCAGAGGAACAGCAGCTCCCTCCTCCCACCGTGGGGCTGCAGTGTGTTCCTGGGGCTGGGGCTGCCTGTCTGTCCGTGCCTGCTGTCTGTCCAGGCAGGCAGTTCTGCAGGACAGGTCCCAGCAGGACTCAGGCACTGCTTGGTGCCTCCAGGCTGGATCCTGCGGTCCCAGCCCATGTCCTGCCAGGCAGATGAGCCTCCCAGCCCTTTGGTGGGCACAATCCATGTCCTGCCAGGCAGATGAGCCCCTCCAGCCCTGTGATGGGCACACCCCGGGTTTGGAAGGTTGCTGTAGCCTCCAGCCAGGGTATCCCTGGTCCCTCCTGGCAGCCTTCCCAAAACACTGTATGCTCCTTCCTCGGTGTTTATCCACCAGGGAGCCGTTTATTCCCCAACATACGAAACTCTTTTCCACAGATTCCTTTACATTTACTAACAGCTGCCATGGTTTCCTCTGGCCCGCTCTGGCTGGGCTCCCACAGGTGCTGCTTGGGTGGCAGGATGGGCACAGCCTGCAGGGCTCCTGTGCGAGACCCTGGCACATTCCTGGCTGCTCCAAAGGCTCCTGCTCTGGCAGCTGATGGGAATTTCTCAAGCGGGGATTTTTTTTTGCCCTGTGACCTGAACCGGGCTCTGGTGCTGCTGCTGGGCTGAGCCTGGAGGTTCCCGGCTGAGCCCCATCCACAACCCCGGGGTTTCTGCAAGCGCAGTTTCCAGGGATTAACCACAAAAGGTTTCTGTACAAAAGGGCCCCCGGGCTCGTCTTTCAGCCAGCCTCCAGAGCCTCACGTTTTTAGCCAAAAAAGGAAATGACCCAGCTGCACATAGCGCTGGAACATCTGGATTTTATCCCTGTCATGAATGGGTCATGGCTGTGCGCAGCCCCACGCCTGATTTCCAGGAGGGGGAGAGGGTGATGTCATGCACAAACATCCCCTCGGGACCCCGCGAGTGCAGGGCTNGCACTGGGTGGGGGGCACAGGGCAGTACTGGGGGCACTGGGAAGCATTGGGGCAGCAAAAGCAGTACTGGGGGGCAAAGGAAGCACTGGGGGCACGCAGGGCAGTACTGGGGAGGGGCACAGGACAGTGCTGGGGGTGCAAGGGCAGCACTGGGGGCACTGGGAAGGCAAGGGCAGCACTGGGGGGGCGGCAGAAAGGAGCCCTGGCATTCCCCCAAACGTGCCCGAGCTCTGCTCTCCTGCACCAGCACCACAGACCAGCCCCGATGGGCAGAACAGGGGCCGAGGAGGAGGAGGGTAATGGTGATAACAGTGATGATAATGATGAGAACAAGAAGAATAAGAATAGTTAGAATAATAATAATAATAATAATGAGGAGGAGGAGAAGAAGAAGAAAAAGACAGAAGACAGAAGAAGACAGAAGAAGACAGAAGAAGAAAGAATTAGAAGAAGAAAAAAATAGAATAAAGAAGAAGAATAAAGAAGAAGAATAAAAAAGAAGAAGAATTAAGAATAAGAATAAAGAAGAATTAGAAGAAGAAGAAAAATAAGAATAAAGAAGAAGGAAGAAGAAGAAGAAGAAGGAAGAAAAATAAGAATAAAGAAGAAGAAGAAAAGAATTAAGAATAAGAATAAAGAAGAATTAGAAGAAGAAGAAAAATAAGAATAAAGAAGAAAAGAATTAATAAGAATAGGAATAAGAATAAGAAAGAATAAGAATAAGAATA
>VWZF01003733.1:93015-108233 GCA_013396755.1 Sclerurus mexicanus | reverse complement strand
GTGGTGGGTCGGTCGGCGCCCCGCGGCCTGCGCTCACCGCCCGCCTTCTGCCCGCAGCTCCGCGACCAGATCAACTCGGACCACCGGACCCGGGCCATGCAGGACGTGAGTGGGCCGGGAATGGGGATGGGGGAGGGAATGGGGATGGGGCCGGGAATGGGAATGGGGCCGGGAATGGGAATGGGGCCGGGAATGGGGTCGGGCAGCGCCCCCGGGCCCAGTGGGGCCCGTCCCGGTAATAACGGGCCCTGCGGCGCTCGGGGCTTTCCTTCCCTTTGCCCCGCAGAGGTACATGGAGGTGAGCGGCAACCTGCGCGACCTGTACGACGACAAGGACGGGTGAGTGTGCCCGGGGGCCCTCCTGTGCCCGAGCGTGTGCTGCTGGCGAGGAGCTTTGTTGGGCTGTTTTAAGCCCATGTAAATATCCGAGGAGTAACGGGGGAATCGGGATCTGGGGGCTGCAGCAGGGCAGGGGCTGTGGGTGCCCCTGGCATCTCTCAGGGCAGGGGGCTGTGGGTGCCCCGGGGGTCTCTCAGGGCAGGGGGCTGTGCCCTGGGCCCATTGGGCTGGCAGGTCCCACGTGCTGTTTGCAGTCAGTGCAGCACAGAGCTGGGCTAAGGCTGTGTCAGTGTCACCTTGTGTTTCCCCCTCTGACCTGTCCCTGCACCCGTAGCCTGAGGAAGGAAGAGCTCAGTGCCATCTCCGGGCCAAACGAGTTTGCAGAGTTTTACAACAGGCTGAAGCAAATCAAGGAGTTTCATCGGAAGCACCCAAATGAGGTGGGTGGTTACGTGCCCAGAGGGACAGCTGGGCTGTTGGGCCTCATCCCCACAGGAAGCAGACCTTTTGTTTTCCCCAGTTTAGTTGCTTTAACACCCGGGCCCTGAGGACACCCAGCTGTCCCTTGAGCACAGCTGGTCAGGGTCAGGCAGTGTGGGAGTGGGAGCAGAGCAGGGCACTCACCCTGTTCCCTGCTTGGGAACGTTCTGGGCTGGGGTTGGCTCTCACCTTTTTCATGCTGGCTGAGGACACACTTCTGCCTTTGTGCAGAAGGGCAGCTTACAAAGTGCTTTGGGTCCCTTTGCTGTTTGCAGTTTTCCTGTTTGCCGCCTCCTGTGATTGTGTATTAGTTGTTCTGGGACAGGAGCTGAAGCAGATCACTGTGTGCCTTGTGTCTGCCCATGCAGATCTGTGTTCCCATGTCAGTGGAGTTTGAGGAGCTGCTGAAGGCCAGAGACAACCCGAGTGAAGAAGCTCAGAGTAAGTTTGTAGTTTGTTTGAGCTCTGGCATTACCTGATGGGTTGTTGGATCTGTTTTGCACATTTCAGGGCTGGCCCCACTTCCCTTTTATGAAAAAACTTCTGAAAATTGTTCTTCTGTCATTTAAATCCTTCTGAACTGCAGTCCCTGGAATGTTCCCCAGTGGTGCTGCTGGTCCTGAGGAATGTTCTGGTGCTTTCACAGAGCAGCAACTGGGGCTGATCAAGGTGTCCAAGGCATTTTGACTCCTTCCTTAGGCATAAATGAGTTCACAGCTAATCCTTTTCCAGTTCTAAAGCAGTTGTATAATAAGTAGGGAATATTAAACTCATAATAAATCTCTTTGTGATCTTTCCTTCAGATCTGGTGGAGTTCACAGATGAGGAAGGGTATGGACGATACCTGGATCTGCATGATTGTTATCTCAAGTACATTAACCTGAAATCATCAGAGGTGAGTGGCTACTGTGTGTGGGCACCTCCAGTGCTTGGTGGATCCCCAGGCCCTGCACAGGCTGGAGCTGCTCTGTCCTGGGAACTGGATGTTAATTTGGCTGTGTATGAACTCTGACTTAGATTTTCTTTTCTTAGAAACTGGATTATATCACTTACTTATCCACATTCGACCAACTCTTTGATATTCCTAAGGAGAGAAAAAATGCTGAATATAAGAGGTGAGCCACTTTGCCTGCCTGCTTCCTTTATGGCACTTGGTGAGAAGGAATCTGTTTCTGGAGCATTCAGCTGCTGAGGTTGTAATTAACAGCCAAAATTAACTCACATAAACTGGGTGCCTGAGCTCAGTTGTGTGAGCCCCAGGCAAACACCCAGTGCAGCAGAGATGTGGAGAGCCACGTTCTGCTCTGAGGAAGGGCCTTACTGTACCCTCATAACTGCTGTGTCCAGAAATCCTGTGGGAAAACAGTCCTGACCTCAGTCACCTCCCTCTGCAGCACTAGAGGGTGGTGACTGTCCAAAGATGTGCTTAGATAGTGAATTACCTGTGCTTGTGATTCCCCTGCCAGGTACCTTGAAATGCTCCTTGAGTACCTCCAGGACTACACAGATCGAGTGAAACCGTTACTGGACCAGAATGAACTTTTTGGGAAAATTCAGACGGAGTTTGAAAAGAAGTGGGAGAATGGCACGTTCCCAGGCTGGCCGGTGAGCACCCTGAGCCTGGGGGATGCTCTGTGTTTGGGAGGGGCTTCTCTGAGCCATTTGGAGCTGGGGGGACCCTGACAACACTGCAGCTCTGTTGTCACCAGGGTGCAGGGTAATACCAACCTCACCTGGAAACCCAGCGTAACTGGTTTGAAATGAACCCTCTTTCAGCTTGGCCAATTTTGCATCTTTACTGTTGTTCCATTCTCAGTTTATTAGTGAGGGGATTTTCCTCTATGAAATGAACTGTTAAAATGTTCTGTGGCCTGAGGGATGTCATGCAGCTCTTGCATGTGGTTTTCTTGGCAGAAAGAGACCAGCAGTGCCCTCACCCACGCCGGTGCCCACCTGGACCTCTCAGCCTTCTCCTCCTGGGAGGTGCGTTTCCAGTGCTCTGCACTTGCTGCCACATTTGGAGCAGGTGGAACCTCAGTCATTTGGTTTCTTTGCATCATTTTAGTGCTTTTGCCCCTGGCTCTGTGCTTTCTGGGTAAAACTTTGATGATGCTGTTGATTTCATTTCTCCAGATGGGGAATGTAGCTTGAAAGACCTGGTTAGATTTGTCACATTCCTCATTTTCCAGTGAGGAGGGGGTGCACCTTTGGCAGTTCTTTCTTGAATCCTTTTCATTGGGTTTTTTCTTCTTTAATGAGCTAAAGTGGACTATATCCATATTGTATGTGTTGAACAGCTCGTCTCTTACAGTAGTTTATTTAATTGAACAGGAATTGGCCTCCTTGGGACTGGACAGGTTAAAATCAGCTCTGCTGGCCCTGGGGCTGAAGTGTGGCGGGTAAGGTGCAGTCTTTGTAGAGTTCCTTTCAGTTTTAAAGGTCTTCCTGTCTCACATTCCTTTCTGGGACACTTGTTCGGTTGTGTTTGGTGTACTAGAATTATCTTAGTGCTGTTTAAAAGATAAAATATTATCTATGGATACTGGGATCTGCTGCTCTGACCAGGTCCTGTACTGGAGCCTCTGGTACAGAAGACTTTGGCTGGAGGAGTGAAGGCAAAGATAATAAGAATCTCATGATCTCATAAAATCTATGTTTAGAATTTTGTTGCATGAATTAAAGTAGTTCTCAGGAAATGTAAAACTAATCCCCTCCCTGCTTCTCTGCAGGACTCTGGAGGAGCGTGCTCAGAGGCTTTTTAGCACTAAAGGCAAATCCTTGGAAGCACTTGATCCTTCCTTGTTTGCTAAGAATCCGAAGACAAAAGGAAGCAAAAGGTCAGTTCTTAGAGGTCATTCTGAGGCTGGTGGTGTTCCCTCCTCTTGGATGAGGAGTGTTGTATAGTGGCCACTCTCGTGTAGTTGTGACAGAGAGATTCTGGAGTATTAGAAGCCTTTCATGTTGGACCAAATAGGGCCGAACCAAATGGAAGATACCATGTGTATTTCATAAAGTTACTTTATCTATTTCCAGAGACACTGAAAGAAATAAAGATCTTGCATTCCTGGAAGCTCAGATTTATGAGTATGTCGAAGTCCTTGGGGTAAGGATTTTATTTTGTCTTTGAGCTTTTTATTTCAGAGCTGTTCAAATACTGACTGGAAGGTCATCACCATCTTTACCCAGTGCTTTCACAGACAGCACCACATGAATGTGCCTAAGTCACAAAATAGATGTGCTTTGCTGACTGCCTTCAGTCTGGGGGGATTGTTTTTAGCAGAGTGGCTGCTGCTGCTGTGCCCTCAGCAGTGCTAATGGTGGTGCAAGGCTTTTGTGTTTTGCAAGTAGGAAATGTCAGGGTACTGAGAAACTGGAGTTGTTTGAGTAAGGTGGGAGTTCTCTACTTCGTACTTCCACTCCCTCCCTCTGTACACTGAGGAAGTTTCTCACTGTGAGAGTTTGCCCTGACTGTGTTGCTGTCACAGTGTGTGGACAATCCCTTCTCTCTCTGCAGGAACAGAGACACCTCACCCATGAGAACGTGCAGCGTAAGCAGGCACGGACCGGTGAGGAGAGGGAGGAGGAGGAGGAGGAGCAGATCAGTGAGAGTGAGAGCGAAGATGAAGAAAATGAAATCATTTATAACCCTAAAAATCTGCCCCTTGGTTGGGATGGGAAGGTAAGCGAGGCTGTCAGGGCTGGAGAAGTGGGAGAGGTCATCGACTCTGCGCTGCTCCCCTGTTGGAGCTGCTTTGCCTTGTGACCTAATCCTCGTGTGTCCTCACTTGCAGCCCATCCCATACTGGTTGTATAAACTCCATGGCCTGAACATCAACTACAACTGTGAGATCTGTGGTAACTACACGTATCGAGGGCCCAAGGCGTTCCAGAGGCACTTTGCAGTAAGTGACATTCAGTGCAGGAACAGCCCTGCTGGGTTCACACAGTCCTTGTGGGGAGTCCCGGGGGTCCCCAAGCAGCACTTCTGACATGTGGGTCAGGGCTGTGCAGTGGGACCCAGAGATCGTGTGGGGCACACAGATCTCTTCTGCTGATGCTGTAGAGTCCCTGCCCCTGTGAACACCAATCCCAGCTCTGATGGGTGCAGGGTGCCTGTTGGTGGCTGCTGTGGTGTCACTGTGCACAGTACAGGAAAAAATGACTTGTACAGAAGCTTTTAGGACTGGTGGATTTGAACTTGTTCAGATATTAATGTGTTTGTGGTCTTTGGTGTTGTGGAGAATGTGGCATTCCTTCTCACACTGACCTCTTGTGTCTTCCCCCCAGGAATGGCGACATGCCCATGGGATGAGGTGCCTGGGCATTCCCAACACGGCACACTTTGCCAACGTCACACAGATTGAGGATGCAGTCTCTTGTAAGTAGTGATGGCAGAACAGGGAACATGGGAATAAACGCCACCCTTCCTGAAGGGGTGGCTTTGGATGTTGATCTCATGTCCCATCCTGAATGATCACTTTAAAGCCTTGTTCGCTGCAGTTCTGTGCCTTTCAGTAACCACACAGAGCAACGATAACTTTGTAGTGGATGTTAGAGACATTCCTGGACTGCTGAAGTGACAGTGTTGTAAAAAAGGGCAGGGGGGAGGCCAAAGGTTATGTGTGTATTTTACTGGATTAAAAACGAGTATCTTGAGGGAAGTGGCATCTGCTCCTGTTTGTGTTTGCAGTGTGGGCAAAGCTGAAACAGCAGAAGGCTTCAGAGAGGTGGCAGCCTGATACAGAGGTGAGCAGTGAAAGACATCTGGTATCTCCAGGGAATCCCCCCCTTCCCAGTGTCCTCACTTACACTGGTGCCTTTTCCTAAGCTTCTGCCCCAAGCCTTGTTTCAGCAGCGTGCAGGGCAGTGGTGGGAAATACAACCTGTAGTACAGCCTGTAATGACTGTGGCTCTGCGTGAGCTCTTCTCCCAGGACCTGCTGGCTGATCTGTTGCCTGCCTTCCTGCACAGAGGTTCTGGCAGAGTGCTCATGTTCAGTGGCTGCTTCTGGAGCTAAAATTCAAAGGCTGTGCCCAGTGTCTCTAAGCTGTGAGTTCCATTCCAGGAGGAATACGAGGATTCCAGTGGGAACGTGGTGAATAAAAAGACCTACGAAGACTTGAAGCGCCAAGGGCTGCTGTAGCTGTCCCTGGGTGAAGGATCACACATCTGCAGAGTGAGTGGATGTGGCAGCAGCTCTGACTTCTTCAGTTTCTGGATTTTGTATGTGCATGAATATAGGTTTCAAGGATACTTTATAGTCACTTTCTAGTAAACCCCTTGTGAAAAGCAGGCTTGTGGCATTGTTTTATATTAAAAAATACCTTGAAAAATAAACTCGTTTTAGGAAGTGCTGAGAGACTTGTCTCCTTTTGTGTGCTGGAAGGAAGAGGTTTGATTACAGTGTTTTTAAAATGCTTTTTACACAGTTAGAGCTGTCAGAAACAACTCCTTCTTTCATTCCCACTCTGATGGAAATGTTTATGGTGAGGGTTGACTCTGTGAAGCACATGGACACTGTATGCCAGCAGGTAATGGTCCTGGCTGTAAGCGTGTAGTTTTCTTTGGGTTCCTTTGCAAAACAAACTCATCTGGCTTACAGGGCTGCTTTTACCTCATGTCTGTGTCCCTGGGGAGCTTTGGCTGCTCTGTTTTTTCAGGGAATTACCAAGGGAGCTGGGTTCAGGTTGGGCTGGGGGGGACAGTGCGTGGTGATTTCTCTGGTGCTGGCTTGAAGGACCTGGTAGGTTCTTGCACAGATCCTCCTGTGGTGCAGGAGGGTGGAGATGGGAACAAAGGTGACTGCTGTGACTTCAGGAGCACCCTTGGCCCCCAGTGCCCTGCTTGTAGATGCCCGTACGTACCCCACAGGTTCTTGCTGCCCCAGGAACTGCAGGTCCGTTGTGCAGAGGCCATGTGTGTCACATGTGGCAGTGGACCCCCGGTGTCCCCCAGCCCCTCTGGTGCAGTGATTGCTCGTGTGAATCTCCAGCCTCACAAGCCCTTTCTCTGTAGCTGTGCAGGGCCATTTGCATCTCCACTGCTGTGGAGCCGCAGGGGACGCTTCGCCTGGGTGGTGGCTCGCAGGGGTGGGGCTGGGCTGTGGGGCCAGTGCTGCAGCACCTGCTCGGAGGTGTTCCAGTGCTGGCAGCGGCTGCAGGGGCAGGAACAGCCAGGCAGGTGAGTCAATGCCGTGGGTTCTCCTTCCCCGGGGGGGAAGGTTGTTCTTCTGGGATGGGGCCGTGTCAGGCGGGTGTTGTTCCTTGCCTGCCCTGGAGCTGGCCTGGAGTGGCACTGGGCTCAGTGGGGATGTCCACGGCTGGTCTGAGTTGGTGGCTGCCCTGGTTTGGAAGGTGAGAGGCACAGGCTGGTGCTGTCTTCTGTCACTGAGTGAAAGGCCTCAGAGGTCACTGCACAAGCTTTGGCTACTCCACGTCCTGGGGGAATGATGACTCAGCCTAAATCATAAAACAGGAGGGGAGTGTTGCAGTTCTCCTTGGAGAACTTGGCCTTGGAGGCTGTTTGGAGTCACATCTCCACTGTTACCTTAGAGAAATGTAAAGATTTGGACTGAAAGCAGAGAGACTCCTACAATGGAGAGCCAGGTCACATCTTCACTTGCAGCAGCACCAGCAAACTGCTGTATGGTGGCAGGTGTCACCATGTCACCCTGCCTCCTGCTCCCCAGCTGCCTGCGGGGCTGTGCTGCCTGCGAGCCCTGGGGAGGGTTGTTGCCACACCGACAGCTCCTGCAGCTCCCCAGGGCTCCTGTTCCCTGGCAGCCTTGGTGAGTTTGGGGAGTCTCTCAGGAGGAAAGGACTGGTTGTGCCAGGGCTGAGCACTGGAGGTAGAGCCCACACCTGGAGTGTCCACCCTGCACCTTGGGGGCAGCTCTGACCATTCCTCCCCCTGCCAGGCCTGGGTGCAGCCGCTGGTGGATGACGATGACCGGTCACCGATGGCTCGTGTCCTCTGTCCAAGGTAACGGGGGCTCTGGTGCAGCACAGAGTGGTGTCAGCCCCCATGCTGGGTCTGTCCCTGTCCCAGCTGTGCCAGGGGCCTCCCTGGGGCAAGGGGTGGCTGCTGAGTCACCTGGGGCTCTGGGGAGGTGGGGGGTATCCCTGCTCACCTGTTTCAAGGGTGAGCTGCCTGTGCTGCTGGGGGAGGCTCTTTGGACTGTGGGTAAAGCAGGCAGCAGATGTGGTGGTCTCGGTCATCCCCACTCCATTCCAGGCCTGCTGCTCTGCATCTTGGCTCTGCACCTCTGTCTCCAGGACTCTCTGGCCAAAGGAGGTGAGCTCTGTACCCATGGGAAATCTGGGAGACTGTGGGAAGCGGGGCAAATGCAGTGTGGTGCAACGGGGACTTTGTGCCTCTCCCCTCCAAGCTGTGTTCTGTAGGACAGAGCTGCACTGAGGAACCTTTCCTCTAGGTTTTGCCTCTGGAAAAGCCTGTTCTTCCCAGGCAATGTGGCTGGAAGGGGGAGGGAGGGCCTGTTAGTGCTGCTGTGAGGGGCTGCTGGCTCTGACCTGCTTCTTGGGCTGCCCAGTTGGTGGCTGCAAACAGGCTCTGTTTGGGACATCCCATCACTGACTGCCATCCCCCTCCCAACCCTCGAGGGACAGGAGCTTCCTACAGGTCCCTGAGGACCATGCCATGGCTCAGGAAGGGACCCAGGGCTCGCTGGTTTAACTTGTTGTTTCCTTCACCAAGGGGGAACTTTGTGTCTTTCAGAGCACAACGTAGTTGCCAGCACCACAGTGGTGACTGCCAGGAATGTCTCGTTGGTGGCCGTGGGCACCAAGAACACCTTGGTGGCCGCCAAGAATGCCTCAGTGGTGGCCACAGCTGTCAAGAACACCATGATGGTGGCTACCACCAAGAATGCCACAGTGGTGGTCACCAAAAATGCCACAGTGTTGTCCAAGGATGCCTCAGCGGTGGCCACCACCAAGAATGCTGCAGTGGTGGCCAGGAATGCCACAGTGGTGGCCACAACCAAGAATGCTGCAGTGGTGGCCACCACCAAGAATGCTGCAGTGGTGGCCACCACCAAGGATGTTGCAGTGATGGCCAGGAATGCTGCAGTGATGGCCAGGAATGCTGCAGTGGTGGCCACCACCAAGAATGCTGCAGTGGTGGCCAGGAATGCCACCATGGTGGCCACAACCAAGAATGCTGCAGTGGTGGCAACCACCAAGGATGCTGCAGTGGTGGCCAGGAATGCTGCAGTGGTGGCCACCACCAAGAATGCCTCAGTGGTGGCCACCAAGAATGCTGCAGTGGTGGCCACCACCAAGGATGCCGCAGTGGTGGCCACTGCCAGAAACACCTCAGTGGCTCCCACCAACACCCCCGCAGTGGCCACCAGTAATGCCGCAGTGGCCACCAACACCACTGTGACTGGTGCAGAAGAGAAAATGGTAAGGAAAGGAATGGAAAGGGGGGCCTTGCTGGGCCATTGCAGCCCTATGGGCAGTGTCTCTTGCCCAGCTGATCTGTCGTGAGAGCCAGGAGCGCCATGGGAGCATCTCCTGGGGTGGAAGGGGAGCACTGTGTGCATGGTGGGCAGGCAGGGGTGGCTCCTTCAGACAGCGAGGCTGTGGCTGGGGACAGCCCGTGGTGCTGTGTGAGGAGGCTCTGCTGCACAGTGACACCCTGGTGTGTTCTCCCTCCTCCAGCTCACCTGCCAGAGCTTTCAGTGCTCCGGGGAGAGGTGTTACCAGGATGAAGCCCGTGCCAATGGAACAGTCACCTGCCACAATGAGACTTACTGCGAGGTACGGAGACACGGCGGGCTGCAGTGGGGAAAGCCCTCCCTTTCTGCACCTCAAGAATCCGCAGTGCCTTATTAAGTCCGTGTCCATCTCCCATTTCCCTTCTTTGTCTGGCAGTCTGTCAGTCATTTCTGCTCTTTACACTCATTTTACCCTTTGACTCTGCCGTTGCAGCTTTATCGTTTCTCCAGCACCAACTACACAGCCGGGTGCAGCAGCAGGTGTGGCGTGGGGCTGTGCAGGACCAACAGCAGCGAGAGCAGGCAGGGCTGTGCCCTGGAGTGCTGTGCCACCCCGCTCTGCCTGCGGCTCAATGCCAGTGCCTACGGTAACAGCCGAGGGACACGGGTGGGCACAGCCCAATGCCTGTCTCGTGTGCCCTGGGGCTCGCTCTGTCCTTGCAGCTGGGCGAGGGACAGGGTGGGGAATCTGTCCCTGTGTGGCTGTGGAGGGCCCCGTGTGCTGGGCACAGCCTCACAGGGCTCCTCCTGTGCCTGCAGGTGACCTGGCACCCACCACTGCACCACCTGCGACCACCACCACCACCCACCGACCTCCCCCCCAAAATGTAGGTACCACCTGGGCAGAGGCTGCTGCAGCCACAGGCTCTCCGGGGGCTGCGGATGCTGGGATGGCTGAGCTCACACCTGAGCAGGAAACAGGGAGAGGTCCCTCCTGCATCTGCTTTATGGCATCAGATGCTGCCTCTGGAAGGGCAGCAAATCTAGAATGAGCATTGGATGTAAAGAGTCTGTAAGGAGCCCGGGCCATCGATCCTTGTCCCTGTCCATCAGTCCTTATCCCTGTCCATCGGGACCGCTCCCCAGCCCAGCGCTTGCATCAGCTCAGGCAGTTTGACTCAACCTCGTGGCTGAGCCTTCCCTCAGCTGCAGGATGGGCACAGGACCCACCGGGCTCTGCAGCCCTTTCCTGAACCTAGTGAGGGACAGGGGCTTATCTTTGCAGAGCCCTGATAAGAGGAAGGAAAAGGAGGCTTGAAACAAGTTTGCTCTGCTGGTGTTTCAGTAGTTTCCTGCAGCTTTAGATGGGGCACTGATAGTCTTTTATCTCTTGATCGAAAATGCCTGAGACAACACAAATACAGAGGTGGGGTGGAGTGGAGCCCTCAGGAGCGAAGGGCAGTGCTTGCCCTTCAAGTCTGATGGTTATATGGCATCTCCCCTTGTCCTCTCTCACAGGGGAAAGTGTGTGCAGCATTCTCCTGTCATGGGGATGGGTGTTTCAAAGGCAGGAAGACCCTCGCTAGATGCATCTTGGGGCAGGACTTCTGTGAGGTATGGCCTGGGGCTGCAGAGCAGGACGGGGCCAAGGACCTGCCATTGTGTTCCTGTAATGCAAATACCAAAGCCTTGGCATGACCCCCAGGCTAATGTCTCTCTCCTCCTTCCAGATGAAGAAGATGGGCTTGAACTACATGGCAGGATGTAGCAAAGCCTGCAAGGCTGCCAAACCAGTCTGTGCCAGTGGGATTAAGGCTGCCTGTTACCAGGAGTGCTGCCCAGCCACCCCAAAAGCCAGCTGTCTGAAACTGGATGGCAAAATTCATGTCAATAGTGCTGGGCAGGTGACACTGGCCCCACTCTTGAAGGTCATGGCAGGTGGGGTGATCTTTCTCCTGAATTACAGGGCCTCTGCATCCCTCTGGTGGTAGGCAGCCTGCCTTCCTGCAGCAGAGCCCTGCAGTGCTCAGTAGGATCCTGCTGCTCTCTGATTTTGGCAAAGGCCACTATCAAACACTCTCTGTCACGTCCCTGTCGCAGGCACAAGGTGTCTGGGGCCTTCCAGGTGTGCTCGTGGGCAGCTGCACACCCTCTGGGGGTCACTGTGCTTTGGCTCCGTGGTTGCCCTGCACAGGACCCTGCTGTTGATCCCAAATCCCAACCCCAAGCTCCACTCTGCATCCTGCACCTTCCCCGGGTGGGCGAGTCCTGGTGTCTGCGGTGTCTTCCTTTTTAGTAAATTTCAGATACTTGAAATTGAGATTCCCCCCGTGTAGCCAGAGGAAAAGCACTTAATCTGTGCGCTCAGAAAGCTACACTGAGGGATTCTGCCCTGCCCAAATCCTGTAGGCCTGAGGACCTACAAGCTAATTGCAGATCCCAAGAGCTGTGCAGTGTGTGAGGGACCAGGGATGAAAAGGTGTTAGGCCTCCTTAAAAACCAGAAAATTCTGCCTTGACTGAAGGCACAGGGGCTCCTCTAGTCAATGACCTGCTTGTGGCACAGCCTCCCTGGACCCTCTCTGACCTGTTCCAAACCGCTCTGCAATGAAATGCCTCTTGCCTTGGTGAGTAAAATAGTAACTCAGTGTCTCCAAGTCTTAGGCAGGAAAATGGGAAGACTCTGAAAGCGTCTCATGTTTTAGCTGATCCTGTTTCACATCTGCAGTTCTCTGTTGCTAAAGGCAGAGCCCAGATATGAGCATTAGCCTATGATGTGAACACCCCCCAGCGCTCCCCCAGCCTGTTCTTGCAGCACACAGAGCTGGTGCAGAGCTGGTTGGGCAGAATTCCCTGGAGTCCAGGCACTTCCAGTCGTGCACACACACACACACGGTGCTGTCCCCTGCTCTCCCCTGCTGCTGCTGGCTCCTTAGAGAAAAGATTTGCAAAACATTAAAACCTGTGTATCAGCCCTCTGGTCGCTGCTGGTGTTTTGAGTGTGGCTAAGTGAACTGTGGAAAGGCGGGAGAGCCAGGCTGGGAGCATTGCATGCTCTCCCACAAAGAAGGCTCTGTGCTGCCGGCCCTGATGGGCACTGCCAGCCCTGATGGGCACTGCCAGCCCTGACGGGCACTGCCAGCCCTGACGTGGTGCTGCTGCCTGAGCAGCGGCGGAAACGGATGTCGAGCTGGATGGAAAATGCCTCACTGTGCCACAGCCGGCCCTTCCCACGTTACAGCCCCTGCTGTGGCGCGGCAAAACCACAGGGCATGTGTTCAGCTTGTTTCATAGTCGTGGCAAGTGAAAACAGGCTGAAAACTGGGGTTCTTCTATTCTAAAAACATCCTCCAGCATCCCATTTCTTTGGAAGGTTTGGTGCTCACAGCAGCTATTTCAGGCTGTTCTGCCACGGGTGTTGGAGAGAGGAGATTCTGCAGGGCTGTCGCTCACAGAGACCACTCGGATTTCCCCTGTCTCTGGGCCTACATTCCCTAAGTCTGCAGAAGGAGCTGATTTAGGCCGAATTCTGTCTCTACAGCACAAAAGACTGGTGACGTTTTACAGCACCTGCTCCCACACCCCGTGCTAATTTATTTGCATAATAACCTGGCATCTCAGAACGTTGGCTCCTGTGCTGGGCTGCCTGGAAATCCAACAACAGCAACAACAAAATAATTCAAGGTGCCACTCAAAAAGAAAAAAAAAACGCATCTCGGGATTTTCCTTGGAAATTAACTTTTTCCGCGCCCGCCAACCCCAAGAGCTTCCTCCTCTCCCTCTGCCCTTCCTGCCGGGAGGGGCCAGCCGTGCCTCCCCCGCAGCCCGCATCCCCCCGTGCAGCATCCGCTCGGCCGCCGTCCCTGCCCGCCGCGATCCCTCCCGCCCCGTTGTTTCCGCCGCCTCTGAGCCCCGCCCGGTGCCGGCCCCGGTGGGCAGGGGGGTGGTCCGGGGCTTGGGGGGGACGTGTCGCATCGTGTCGCATCGTGTCGCGACAGCCGCGCTGAGCTCGCAGCCGCCACCGCCGGGGGAGCCGCCGGGTCCCGGCCCCGGCCCCGGGCAGCGCCGGGGAGGAGATGGACCAGTCGGTCGCCATCCAGGAGAGCCTGTTCGGGGGGCGGACCTGCCGGATCGTATCCTTGGATCGGCCCCCGGTGGTGCGGGGCGGCGGGGCCCCTTTCCCCGCTCCCTCCGGTTTGTCCCCACCGCTCCGTCCCGCTGTCCCTGCTCCCTCCAGTTTGACCCCGCTGCTCCTTCCAAATGTCCCCGCTCCCTCCGGTTTGTCCCCACCGCCCCGTCGGGTCTGTCCTCGCTCCCTGCCGCTGTCCCGCCGTTCCTTGACCCCCCGGCCACAGGCGGTGCAGGGTGTCCTGGCCGCGGGGGAGAGCGCGGAGAGCCGGCTGCTGGGCCTGGTGGAGCACCGCGGGCAGCACGCGTGAGTGACGGAGCGGGGAGGGCAGGGAGAGCATCCCAGAGAGACGGGAGCATCGTGTGTCCCTCACGGGGAGAGCATCCGAGCGATGGGAGCTCTGCAGGTCCCCCAGGAGCTATCTGGGAACCCACTACCACCCCAGGACTGAGCCGGGGGCAGTGGCTTGAAAGCAGGATGCCTTGATGCTGTGGGTGGTCAGTGAGAAACCCCAGGCCTGTAAGCAGCTCTGCTCTGCTCTGCCAGTAGTGTGACACGTTATTTAAGTGATGGGGTGAGCAGGTGGGTGGCGACGTGGTCGAGAAGTTACTTTGGGGGTTGCACGACAGTGTGCTAGCAGGTGCTGCTGGGTGGGATGGGGTCTGTGTGTGCTCGCAGATGTGCCAGTACTGAGGAGGCTTTGCCTGCTCCTGCTTGCAGGATCTATGTGTACACTCACCGGCGGATGGCCATCACAGCTGAGGATGTCTGGCTGGAGAGAGTGATCCCCATCACAGACGGCTTTACAGTGGAAGAAGGTACTGAAACACAGTGGTGGCTCAGTGGCTGCCTCCAAAGAAGAGGATGAAGGGGGTTGGAGTCCTTATTTTGTTGTTCTACTTCCTGAAATTTGGGATCTATTCTGCCTTCACGTTTTTTTTTCTTCAGTTTGTAATCCCTGGTGACACCTGTGTGTCACATGGCATCACTGGCAGGGCCATGAGAGGTTCAGAGCACCCATGTGTCTCACCAGGCCCCAGCCTGGCAGGTTTGCTCTGCTAGCTCTGTTCCTGCAAGGAGCATTTGGGGCTGGAGGAACTTGCTGAGCTCGCTGGCCTCAAAAGTATCAGCACAGGCTGCAAATCTGTTGCTTTGCTTTCAACTGAACTTTGTTTTACTTTTGCAGTTGTACTTGACAGTGACCTTCACGTCATTGGTGAGTTCTGTGGCTGCTTTAGTTGCTCTGGGCCCTAAGCCAGCTGCGCACAGTGGGGCAGGAGCGGGGGCATTTGTCCCCGGGGGAGCTTCCCAGGGTGGGGGAATCGTGTCCTGCTGCTCTTGGGGCACTTGCCGTGCTGTTGGCTGTGGTTATTTAGTGCTAATGAACATCATCAGCCCCACTCAACCAAGGGAATGATTTTTCCAAACACTTTTAAACGGCTACTGAGAGATCGATTATTGTCACTGAACGAACAGAATAAAAATTATTACGAATGGTCGTTTTTATAATTTTACACGGCATTCTCATGTAGAACGGTAGAAAGGAACATAATAAGAAGGCACGGGGAGATGCTGCTGAAGGCTGCACGCATGTGTGCACCCACTGCTGCAGAGTGGAGAAACACTCTGTTCCTGAAGGGTTGGCGGCACGACCCACGGGAGCTCTTTCTCCTGCTGTCCTCAGGCTCTGACGTGACCGTCCAGATCAGCTCAGCAGACGACCGGCTGATCGTGCGGCTGCCCTTCGGCTCCCACACGCGCACCTTCCTGCAGGAGCTCGGCAGGTGCAGCCCAGGTACGAGCTCGGAATGGT